>JZLH01S0255203.1:324-19450 GCA_001188425.1 Eucidaris tribuloides | reverse complement strand
ATTTTGGTCGGTGAATCATAATATTTATATTGCACTCAATGAATTTAATTTGAAAAATATTTTGCTTTCACGCTTTGAATCAAATTGAAACACTGTACATCATCCATATTGTTTTATATGTAGTAATTTGTATCCCTTTTTTTTTTTTAATCTGATTCAATTTTGATCTTAAAGTGAATATCATATGTATTTTATGTTTGATTTCGATTATGAATTTATATGTGAATTTATATGTCTTTTTATGTACAAGCATCGCAATTCAGCTGTAAAGCTGCCATGATGTTTTTCTTTTGTGAAATAAAATATACCATTGAATAAATAAATAAATAAATAAATAATGTGTACATCACACTGTCAACATCAAGATCAGGGCCGTAGTCAAACAGGTATCTAGCCAGTATACACCCGCCAAAGTCAAATCCGGAGTGAAATTTTTGGTTTCAGGTACGCAACAAAAATTTAATATTATGGGCCTACACATTGTCACTGACAAATTCAATGAAAATTAGGTACAAAATACAGCTAATTGTCATCGATAGCATAATTCAAGTCTGTCAATTTCTTGGGACAACGGCAAAGGCAGAGGGGCAAATCGGTAACAAAGAAAATACACATTGGGAATGAAAAGAGAGAAAATTTCAGGAAGGACAGTAGAGTCATAAGTTTATCAATAAATAGTGGGATTATTGCCACTTTCTATGCATTTTGCCCTATCTTAGAGGGGATTTTTGCACAGTAGCGCAGTCACATGTACCAAAAAGTTTTATTACTTTATTTTATTTTTTCTGGCAACAGATATTCGATCACTGTCCAGATTTCATTGTCAGGTATCCACGGTTATCACCATACCTGAGATATTGCAGGCCTGATCAAGATACCTGCACAAGTGTGTATTGAACGTCTTACTTGTCAGAAGATTGAATTTCCAGGTAGGAGGGACCTTCTCTGGCAAATGAATTTCCTTGAGGGTCTTCTCATAATCCAGAAGTCTGTCCTTCATTTTCTCATCACCGGCTGAATGCAGTGGAAAGATCATAGAACAGACGGTAAGACATTGACCCATTATATGACTATTCCATGTAAGTGTCTGACATGTTTTTAATGTACAACTTTTGATCAGAGCATAGTTTATCATCTCAAGAATGAGAAATAATGAAATTGCACAGTTTACATACAAACTTTTTGATACAAGTTTCATATCAGAGTGCAAATACTAATTGCTTTTAAACACCCCCCCCCAAAAAAAAAACTGCATCTTACGCCTACGGCCTAGGTCACTTTGGTCTAAGATGATCCTTACGGAGCCCGTAAACTCCATCGGTATCTTCCATTTTGTACTATCTTCCTACGGTAACTGCACGATTTTCGCACGATTTCACCGGGCTCGCTCACGGGCAATCGCAAGCCTCTACGATTTTTGTTTAGTGTGAAATTTGACAATTTTTAAAAAATCGTAGCCCGTGAGCCCGTAGACTTTATCAGTAGATGATATTGTCACGATCGACGCAAGGATCATCGCACCAAGGCTGGTGCGCTGGATTGTACACTCATCGCTACCGATATCGCGAAACAGCATTCGGGTTTCACAGTTGACTGGTACACGGTATGATAACTTTATCACGCACTTTATCGTACGATTTTGGGGCATCGCACGATGGCGACGCGTGCTACGGAGTATGTAACGAGCATTCGCTGCAATTTCTTGTAACAGGCCTTGTGAGATCGGCCAGGTGCTGAGGCTGCTACGAAGAATCACAAACAGCTATCGCACAGAGATCGCGCCCGACTAGCCCTGTAGCTCTCCTTGGCCTCGTTCACAGATCGCTTCGATTTCGGTACAGAGATCCGTACGATATCGTAAGAAATCGCACGATATCCCCTTTTTTTATCCAGCACTGGGGCTTCACAGAGAATGTCACGCCAATTGACTGTCATTTTACGTGCTCGAGTACCAACTACAATAGCTGATATACGTACAATGGACTGCCCAGATCAGCGCAAATGATCGCGCTTGCGATGTCTTGCGTCGATCGTACGATGCCAATCTACAGATAATTATTAAGGGCTACGTGCACTACGATTTTAAAAATTTGTCAAACCTCACGCTAAACAAAATTAGAAGCCCTACGATCATCCCGCGGGTGACCCTGTCGAAATCGTCCGAAATCGCTACAGTCAAAATTTGTCACCTGTACGGAGATCGTACGATATGGAAGATACGATGAGTTTACGGGGCTCCGTAAAGTTAATCGTAAGCCAAATGTGACCAAGGCTATTTAGGGAGAGGGCAAACAATTGTACGAAGGTTGTAACCTCATGGGGTCATCGTACGATCTCGCTTACAAGCTATCGCAGGGTTCCCTACAAAATTGATTGTGCGATATCTGTGAGAGCTAAGAGATTGCCAGGGCAACTGCAATGATATCGCACAGATCTCAGTTACGATAGATTGTACGAATATCTGTACAGTCTCATGCACCTGCCGAAATCAATGGGCTTCGTACAAAGAAATCGCACGTGCTGATATCATAATGTGACACACAAACGACGTCTAGACCGTAGCCCATCTGCGATGCCCCAAATACCGTGCCGATACTCGTTAGCTACAGTTATCGTAACCGGGCGTCCGCCACTCAAATGTGACTGAGGCCTTAGATAGCTTTGCTAAGAGACATAGGTTTCCTGGTTAAAAAAAAATGTATCTATTTGAGTAACTAACATTCAAATGAGTCACCAGTTGCTTAACTCTTAAAACATGCCAAAGTCGAGATCTGCACCACCATATACACATAAAGTCCATATTGCGTTAAATCTTCTGGCCATTAAGAATTAAATCCATTTGGTTTTTGCACTACGGTAGTATCTCTAATTGACAAACACATACATCTTAATGTCATGGCAAAAGTATCTAATCAGCGCATAATGAGGAATTAGTAGTTGATAGGAATGAAGTAGTTGGCTATCTGTTTTATGTCTTATTATGAGACATTAAGAAGTAGCCAACAGACATTACTATACAACATTTGGTATTAATTCAATTTCCACTGAAATGTGGTTGATAGATTAATAATGTTCTCTGTATAGTCAGGTTCGCTATGTCCGAAAAAAGGGTGTTCGTTCAAGTTTTGTGGAAGCATTTGTAACTTTTTACAGTTTTGGAAAGGCCAGAGTCCACTGAACGCGGAAAACATGTGCCATTTGAATGGAGCCAATCTAAAGAACGCCAATCTTGGATTTTCAAAATGGCCGCCATTTCTCCCCTGTTTTTATTAATAACCAAACTAAAAGCAAGATATGAAGCGTCGTTCCAACGGCTTATAACCCATGTTTTTGGGCGGTAGCGAGGAAAATCGATGGTGCAGTACACAAATTCATTTTGATTAACAGACAACTTGAACATTCATGCTGGCTGCCATGAGACAGTTATATGTTCAATATGTTGATACCAAATATTTCGTCTTCAATATCGATGGAGATTTGCAGCTTTTGTCATTTCTTGGAAAGAACTTAGGTTTGAGCTTCACACAAAACCAAAGTTTCGTCTTTTGAATGAACGTCCTGCATTCAGCGTCATCTTTGAATTTTAAAATTAGCTTCCTTTTTTTATGCACTGATTTTATCCAATAAACTCGAATTAGTGAAGTAAGGTATGTAAAGTTATTTTCAACAGCTAAACCTCACATTTTGGGAGTGATGAACATCTGGTGTAAGTAAATCTATGATTAATAAGGTTATCTTGATATTCAGATGTGCTGCCATTGACATAGTTGCTATATAATTTATTATGGTAGGAGCCACAATGTCTGTTCTCGCTGCGGCAAAAGATTTGTAACTTTTGGTCTTTTTTGGAAAAACCCACAATTTATATTAGAATATGCAAACACCGTTATTTTTTATTTAAATGGAAGCCTCTTTTCACCACCTTGATTTCAAATTGGTCTCCATCAGGTTCTTATTATATCTTTGAAAAAGTTAGTAAGATGATGACACATTTTACAGTGCTCTACCCTACATGAGAGACGTAAGAGAGTAGTTTTATATGCATTATGCGCATTATATAAGTCGTTCAGTTCTATTATTATTATGTGATGGAACCAGCTTTGATATGTTTTGACTTGTTCTTATTTATCTTAAATATCTCAAAAATGCCGTTGCTATTTGAAATTGTCTTGTATTTGATTAGTTCAATTATTTTAAATCAATTCGATCTAGATACATTTACCAAAAGAAGTGATAGCGAAGTTGCCCGAATTTGAAAACTCCATTGAAATTATACACGTCTGTCTCGTATATCCAAGCCACATAGAAGTTAGCTGATTTCACGACAATGACGGACAACCTTAATGTAGTTCGCTATCTTACTCCTTCGATCATTTTAAAAGGCAGTTCACATCGCTCTGCTGACACTCTGAACATGATAATCCAATTACTTGCATAGAAATAGGTCCCCTGTTTGTCATTAACCAAACCATACATCAGCTCTGTTAAGACCTCTTCACTGATTCCATAATGTAAAATCCACTGCTGTATTTTCCTGCATTTTTAAATTCGAGGGAAAAAAGGGTACAACGTTTATAATCACCAGCTTTTTAATGTTTACTTGAAACATACAAACAACTAATTTCATTATTTCATTATAAGCTAAATTGTCGAACATTCCCGTTGTCTGAATAACTAACATTTGTCTATTTTTTTAAAACTTACTTACTAACTTGCTGCGCCTCCATATTGTATTTGAATAATTATATCAAGAATATTGATAAAATATGTCGGCATCTAAACGACAACTTGACTGCAACACTTAATTAATCAAAAGGGAAACTATCTTTCGCTTAGTACAAAAGTTCTACATTCAACGTTATCTGAAATGTTGTAAAACACACGATTATGTAAAGACTGCTGTTAAACTTTTCGGCATTCAGCTATTGCCAAGAGGACTGGAATCAGCTGAAAAACAATTAAGATTGGGCGATTTTACAACACACACACATCTTCATGTTTATTGAGTATTGCCCTTGCAATACAAGAACCCTTCCATTATATGACATTACAGTACATGGAAATTGTCCTGTAGTATTGAATCATGAAATTATCATCTCCAGACAAATTACTTTCTTTAGCAGATCGTAAAAGGTTGATGGTACAAAGAAGCGTTAAACTTCACATTACTGGGACTTTTCAGAATAATGCTTTTTTCAATCAACGATAAAGATTCTATATGTGAGTAATTGTCATCGATTCCGTTTCCTCTTTATCAGTCAATCAAGTAAATTGCGCCTCCCGTAAGTGTGTTTTGGGCTATGCACCACCATCGTTCTTCAGTTCAGAATTCAGGTTATATTTTTCTAATCAAATAAAAAACAACGAATTCACAAATTAGTATGAACAATGCGTCAAAATTATTACAGTCATGAATATTATCAATTATTGAACAAAGAAATAGGAGACACAAGAAAGTTAAACAAAAAAAAAACTTAATTTGCTTTCCGATCCCCGCTACTTAAAATCAATTTGTGAATACCCAATATTTATAATTTATAATCCTGTCTGGGATCCTTGTTCTAATCTTCATTATGTTCAGTCCAGTCATATCATCACAACTGAGTTTTTGCTTTTCCTGTGTAATTCTTTGCACTTTAAAGATGCTACTTCAGCTGAATAAGTACGGTACCGGCCCCCGCGATGCCGCAGCCAGACTACCTCCCTTAATTTTCAGATTCCACTTACGCTTGGTCCGCACCACCTTGCGCTGTGCCAAGACGTTCGTGTCAGGGATTTGCAAGTCATTACTTCCCTTCATTATCAATACTTAACGGTAGATTTTTATAGTTTAGTACTTACGAATGGCTGTGCTTGAAGTTTGAGATCCCATTCGTCCATGAATTTGTTTGTTTTATGCAGAAAAACTAATAACGACAAGTTACAGTAATGTTTTCTCTCCCGTGAGTTTAAAATTTTCGCTCAAATGCCCGAATCGCCGGTTATGATGTACCGTCGTAAAGAACTGCGGAGCGCCATGATTGCGTATAAACTGCTAAACTCTGCGGCGACCTTCGGCCACCGGTCATTGATCGGGCAAGTTTGGAAACGCCGCCAGATGCACGCCGACGTCATTGAACAAGACGTCGAGTCATTTGGAAATGATGAGCTTTTAACGGTCCAGATTTTCACAAAAAACTAATATTTTACCCTAAGTCTCTCATGAGAGGTGTTATATTTAAATTAATCTTAAGAATTGGATATGATTTCTCAGTTGATTCACTCATGTAGATGTTTTTGACTGCAAATTAATTGACGTACACAATCTTGAATCTCACACGGCGCGTACTTCCTTCTTCATTTCACAAACATTTGCCGTCATTTTCTTGGACGGCCATTTGATTAATTATGTTCATTAAACATGTGGTTAATTACTAACGTGACCGTTTTTCTGTGGACATGATCATAGATTACCTTTTGGCTATAAGTGATTTGAATCAAGACTGGCGAAAAGTTTGAAATTTTATTTGCTAACACTCGCTTTTGTGACGTCCTATTCTGGCGCTATTGAGCTTCCTGAATCTTGTTCTGTAGTGTTTAAAAAAATATGAATATCTGCTTAGATCAAACTTATTCTCGTTGAACAGTAGCTGTTTCTTCGAGTAATGGCAACTGAGCTATACCTATTTTTGTAGGTATTTCTGATCATTAAAACATCCACTTGCGAAATTTTGAAACCTCTTTTAAGCTGCTGTTAAACCTTGGTGCGTCTATTCTGGCGCCTTATAATTACAGCTCTGACTTTTTTTTGTAGTGTAGGGCTGTTGTTAAAAGATGAAGAACATGTAGATCAAATGAATCCATCAGAATCAATGCCAGCAAAGGAACTTTAAGGAGGGCCAGAGATTATAAAAGACATGTGTTTCGTTGTAAAAATTACACAGGTCATTGATGCCACATTGCGAAATACCGCGAAGTTCTGTTTTAAAGAAAAAAAAAAACATGAAAAGGGGGGCATTCCTTCTCCTTAAGAAGGATCTGTTTTGTTGTTGAGAGAGAGAAGGCGACCTGGAGAGTTCCCTCACGAAAAACACTATTCTTATCGCTTGAAAAGCCACATAAATAGAGCCATGTTTTCAAGGGCAAAAGATGGTAAGGTCCCAATTTGCCACCTCCTGAGGGCACTAAGCTTCGAGAGCGCCAAATGCCCCTTTTGGCGCACATGATGTGCCTCTTCGTTCAAAGCTTATCTCTTTATACGATGTGTGCATCAGGGGCAAAAATACATGTTAAAAACAGTCTTCAAAGATAAAAGGAATAACAAATGTGCTTATTTCAACACGGTTCCTACTTCACTCAGTAAGGGTATATAAAACTACAATATCAAAAGAAGGCACATTCAACTTTAACACATATTTGCCTTTGCCTTTATTTGATTAAAGTGAAATGGGGGGGGGCGGGGGTAAACATGTATAGGAGCGGCCTAATTTTGCTATCCAAGAGGCGCATTAACAGATGATATGCCATTGTTGCCCTTTTCTGCACAAAAATGTTCATACTGTTCCATTGCCCGGGGGAGGGGGGTACTTAGAGCCTAGCTAAGGTGAACGGAACGTGTCCGCTCTAATAGGTGACTTTTTCGAGAAAAAATCCTTAAACATGGGTAAATAGTTTTAGGGAAAAAATCCTAAAAATAGGTCATATTTGAAATTTATGCATTATACACTAGATATTTTCGCCTATTTCATCGCTAAAATGCTAAAAAAAAAACGCCACTTGTTCTTCACAAACACCGCCTTAATATATATAGTACCATTTTCCGCCAAAATGACCTAAAAAAAGGGTCGGGTTTCTCGACTTCAGCGCGGCACACCCCCGTCAGGCCACCAACATCTGAGTACCCAACCCCCCACCCCCCCCCGGACTGAGTTCATTGACATAATTTTACCAATAATGTCTCCTCTGTACTGCAATACATGTACGCGCCCACGTCAGGGACAAACAAGCAAAGAAAATGCAATTCATAAATAATGAAAGATTATAGTAATAAAAGGAAATCACTTCACTCGCAAAAAAATGCTGTAGAATTTTTTTTTAAAAATTTTTCTTTTACAAGGGTCACATTTGTATTTTGAAAAGAGGGCCATTCTTTTCGTTTCTGATTTTTTGTGGGGAGGCGCAAGCTGACCACCCTGTCCCCCCCCCCAGTTCCGCCATCCCTGGCGATCCCAGTGTTTTCCTGAAGAGAGCATCCGTATGTTAAGTTGTGCGCGGAACATTTTGAGATGAGCCCGAAAAAAATAACCGAAGTCTAGTTTTTTTACAATTTTATGTAAGGACTTACTTACTGCCAATACAAATGTTGTGGGCTATCAAAGGGGAGGGACGAGGGGGGGGAAAAAAAGGGCCGGGGGTTTCTTGGACTCCTTGATCACCCATGGTGATCTGCCACTCTTTTTAAGTACATTTTTATGAATAAACTCACCCTATGTACACATTCTAGCTAATCATAAGGATAATATTGCAGTCATATAATCAATCGCTTTAGTGGCGGCATCTTTGGAATCCAATATGGCGGACATATCAACACTGACTATGACAAGTTATCTTTTCTTCGTATCAATATTCTTTGTGGGCATATAACATTAAAAGCTTAACGCATAGTCGAGTTTATTAACAAAGATATTTAACTGAACCTGTAAAACGGCGGCCACTTTTGAAATCCAAGATTGGCGACCCTAAAATTGAATTGTTGCAATGGCAACATTGGTTTTAGGTGTTGAGTAAGCGTCAATCTTTCAGAAAATGCCGTTAGTTGCAAATCTCCACGAAAATTTGAACGAAAATACATAATGGCCAACCTGATAGTATTTGTAAATTCGTATATTGTCTCGCTACTTTACATAGAAATGTTAAACATAAAATTAAACAAATAAAAAACAGTTATACTTTCCAGCAAAACTTTCCATTATGTAAAAGAAATTATAAAGCTAAAGAAGAGAATCCATGCTACGTGAAGTATTATTCAGCTTGGTAGATGGATAAATTTGCCAGGTTGCATACCAACTGCCCACTAATCCTACATGGCAAAATGATATTTTGTTATTCATTCAATGGAAAGATATAAAACTAACATTTTAGTGTTTATAATACTAGTGACACTGACCTGTCTGAAATGCGATATTTGTTTAGAAGAAGGATACTCACATGTGAAAAGTGACGACGATAAAGATTCAGGAAGGTACCAAATTTGAAGTTTGAAGCTGATGCCATTGCACCCTGAGGATTATAAGAAAAGACCAAAGAAAGCACAGTAGAATAAATAACAAGCTTCTCAAAGACAACCACGACCATTCACATCTATTTTTTGATACTCTTTTCTTAATTCATCTATCTTTGTGTTAGATCTTGACCCTTTTATTCATTTAAAAATTCATTTAAAGTGATGCTAGATGAGGATACTATGAGCTCTCACACTGCTATATCCAAACACATATTTTTGGTGTGGATACGGTGCGGCCGAGGCCACATATTCCCTTCCCATTTATGCTCCATCACTTTCTTACTCTTTTCTGTTATTAAGTTTATGAGTAAACATAGCCTTATAACACCGAGTTATATCACACCAATGATAGATGGCACAACATACAAATATATGGAAACTCCTGTTATTCCTTCCCACCGCCCTACCCCCAATATTGCATACAGATTATAGATCTGAGTTACCCAATTTCACAAACACAATGATTAACTAACTTTGCATCACATCTGTTATATTCATATTATAAATGATCCATGTAATTATCCTGTATATCCTGTAATATTAACCATAACATGTATTCCATTACAATCTACATAAAATTGATTTAGAATCATTTTGTTAAGTCTAAAATTAACAATACTTTGTTTTATCATCGCATCCTGCCGGTCGAGTAGTGACTCTGCGCTCCTCAACAGCCTACAACATTTCAACAGAAAATAAAGAGAAAGCTCACAAATACATTGTTTAAAATCGCTAAATAAACAATGATTGGAGGACAGTCCTCCAATTTGGTCTCGGTAAAACGTATTCTAGAATCAAGTAAAGTACGCAAGAATTCTGCTGCTGAAAATTGTATGGAAAATGATTGACTCATTTTTAAAGAACTACCATCATAATTGTGTTGTGTAGCTTCTCTTATGCAGATTTATTTTCTTCAGGCGAACAAGAGTAATTTCAGTACTGGTATGCTTATGGCTTGATTGTCCTTAAGTATAACAAACACAAAACAAATCCTGCCAGCGGCACGTACACTACACCTATACTGATTGGTTCTAGCATGGCATTTTTAAACTGTTACACAAGTAAGCACATTTCACGTAAAAGCACCGTTTGCCATTAATAAGGAGAACTAGTTTCACTGTGCTATTTATGGTGATAGTTTTCTTTCAAATATCCCTAGCTTTGAAAGAGAAGATTTTATTTGCTGATGATTAAAATACATAGCATTTGAAAAAACAGATAGAAGCTCATGAAAAGGTTGCAATGAAAATCTTTCTGATATCTACTCTACATAAATACGTACATCAATAAATTAGCTGGAGCTTAATGTCTGGTATACATCAGTTTTGGGGGATAGCGGAACCAGTTCGTTTGGCCAACTCATTATGCATTAAAGGTTAGCTGACAATCATCTTGGGAACACTTTGACAAATGCCTCTAAGAACCAAATGACGTTGAAATATTATTAACCAGCTGCTGCTATCACTAGCCAGATGTGGATCTCCCACCTGCGGAGTTTTCTGTAATTGTTTATAAGGAGAATCGAAGCATAAACATAGAGTATCTTATCTTTGCCGCGGTTAGGATAAAAATAAGCCCCAATAGAGAGCCAACACAGCAGTGTTTCCATTGCCTACTAGTGATATTGACATTGTTTGTATTTAGAATGAGCGTGAACGGTATTGAACTAACAAGATTTTCACAGGAGAAGCCTTGCATAGTTTTACTGATTTAGAGTAGTATCAGCCAACGTTGAGGACTACCCGCAATCATGTCATTTACCCTTTAAGACTGTTGATTTTATCAATTTTGTCTTTGATTAAGTAGACATAACAACATAGTATTTAATATCTCGGCAGTTTATCTACACATCATGCCCCTCCAATTTAACTAGGTTATATGCTATCTTAGCACTGTACCAAATAACCTCCTCTCTGATCCCGTTTTTGACATTAATTCCTTACCTATCAGTTGGTGTAAAAACTCTGGGCATTGACTTGGGCAAGATAATGTTAGACAAATTAAAACATAGAGCAGTCGGACTGCGCGCAAGAGTCAATGCGGTATGCCTCCGCACAGCTCCGCACTCCCATCCAATTGCATGGAATTGAAAAGCTTCCAGCTTTACATCCTGGTAGCAAGACCAATTAGATGAAAATAAGCATAAAGCCCATGTGGACCCTTGAGCAAGTTAACAGTAAATTCCAAATTAAGCAGTTTCTTTAAAATTATCGCTGACAATAGTCAATTCGGACATGAGGCCTTTGTGACTTTGATCTCTGACCTTTCAACTCCAAAATCAGAGTCAGTAAATTGTGCCTGTGATATTAGATACTTCTCCAAATTACATCAAACATACGACCAGTCATTTACTCAAGTTATCACAGTAATGAGCCAAATCAGACATGATGTACAGGCGGTGAGCTTTGAGCTCCAAAATCTGATCAGTTTATTGGCTGCCTCAATAATACATACTTCACCAAAGTTAACAATTAAAAATCATGACCTGGTCCGTTCTCAATTTTATATTCAATGGTAACGGCAGCCAAATCAGACATATTTTTATGGGCCCGGTGACCTTTGACCTTATGACCTTTCAGGTTCCAAATCTAAATCAGTTTATTGATGCCTTATAATACACACTTCACTCAAGTTACCATGAAAATTCAAACAGGCCGTTCTCAAGTTTTCACGCGTAAACGAGCCCAAATCAAGACCATATTTTAGGCCCGGTGACCTTTGACCCTTTGACCTTTACATGTCCAAAATCTAACTCAGTTTAATCGGTGCCTTATAAATGATACTTCATCAAGTTACATGACAATCGACCAGCCGCCTCTCAAGTTATCGCGGGCTAAACAATGCCGAATCAGACATATTTTAGGCACGCGTGACCTTTGACCTTTGACCCTTTGACCTTGAATACTTCCAAAATCTAGATCAGTTCATTGGTGGCTCATAATACATACTTAACCAAGTTACATGAAAAAAATTCAACTGGCCCGTTTTCAAGTTATCGCGGTAACGAGGCAAATCAGACATATTTTAGGCCCGGTACTTTTGACTTTGACCTTTCAGCACTCCAAAATCTAATCAGTTCATTGGTGCCTCATAATACATACTTCATCCCCGTACCCGGTCGCGTTCGCAGCTCCACAGTTACATGACAATCCGACAGGGCCGCTCTCAAGTTATCGCCTGGTCACACGTGAGACCCGAATCAGACATTATTTTAGGCCCGGGACCTTTGACTTTGACCTTCAGCTTCAAATCTAATTCAGTTCATCTGCGTGGCTCATAGTAACATACATTGGTCATTAGTTACATCAAAATCGCGATCAGGGGTTCTCAAGGTATCGCGCATCCACCTACCATGCCGGACGAGACTCCGGTACACGACGACGCACGGAAGGGAACAACCCGAAAACATCAATGCTCCGGCCAACTTCATTTGCGGGAGGCATAAAAATAATAACAGTAAAATAATTTTGGACATCGGCGGTAAATATCGGACATTGATTGACACAGCGCCGGTAAAACAACCAACCAACCAACAACAGTAAAATTGAATAAACTTCAAATCAACCTTTTTTCTGAAGTAACGGCAGTAAAGTGTTGAAAAATTATTGATCACCCCTGCTACATGTACTCAGTTATTATTCAAAAGTTTCAACCGAAACAATTTCCCTCGCCTTCTCTTACAAACTTGAAAAATATTTGGAGACTAGACTTCACTCGTGAACAGAATTCTCAGATTAAGGTCTCTTCGGACGAAGACAGCCACAGTGGAGCACACCATGACTGGCTGAGTGTAGTTAACACGTGTGTAGGGCCAGGGTTCCTGACAATCGCAACCTTCCCACTCAGACTCTGAATGCATCAGAAGAAATATGATGTACTACGAAATAATGCCACATGTGTAAGTGTGTTAGTGGTGACGCCGAAGGTATTTACAATCGTGCAACATGCATGAGCGCCGCAGCTGAGTGCATGTTGCACCAGTTACTGTGAACCAATACCCGAGCTCATGCGCAGCATTGCCCTACTAAAATCATGACCTTAACATCGTGCTCATTATTTTTGCTTTATAAAATGCGGTTGAAGCCACTACTCAGTACTCTTTGATTGTTACGCGCGTCGTTAGCACACACGCCATAGAGCTATCATAAAAAGACTAGTCGCCCCATCAGATGACAGCTAGCTACATGTTGTCCCGACACATATACGCCGCGCTTAAGATGCCACAGATTTCAGTAGTATAGTGGCATGCAGTGACATACGCTGTCTTACGAACATTAGCTTAGTCCTCGCCGAATCGCACTCCCGGCCAGGCTCAGGGTCAGTGATGGGCCCTTTGCACTGTATTCTGCATGAGCATGTATTTTATATAGAGCGTAGTAGGTCCACTTACCTTGAAAACAGTTACACGTTGTTTAGCCAACTGGAACTGAACAATGTCTGATCTCAATCCGCAGATGTGCAGTTTGCATGTAATCACATTCATTACCAATGCTGTTGGGCTTTGTCGCCGCACATACAGAGCGGCCGGTAATTTTGCCACTCCGTGCATGTTAATCGAAAATAAGGAGCACGCCACGCTGACTCATTTCATGTGCGTCTGATTGGCTTCATTCTTAACCCATTTATGAAAAAAAAAAACAAATTGAATTTAATATTTATTTAATAATTATTTTGTCAGCTTTCCAACCAAATATCTGCAGAGAAATAGATTTTATTTCCCACACGTTAAATATATTTTATTACCTAATTCAAATTTTCAGAGATTTTGGATTGCTATGACAATTACTAACATAAAAACACTATGAAAATTGCCCTAATTACTCTGTTTGAAGAATTTGTAAAGGAAACAAATCCTGAATGTGGCAAGTCATATGTCTAAAAGCATTATTTTTTTTCACTCATTATTTTTACATGTCCCAATTTCTCAATGGTTCAAATATACGATTTTCTTTGTCTTGTTTGTTTTCAAACAATTGTTGCAGCTAAATAGGCCCATACTTTAAATTTACACAGATCAATGTAAATTCACAATGTAGGCCTACATCATGTATTGACAGAAGAGAATTAGTGCATAAGATCTCATGCTATTGACAAGAAGAGAATTATAGTGCATAAGATTCTATCTCACTAGCAAAGTTTACTTTTTCTAAATAATGTGGGGGCCGGGGATTGGAACTGTGCCTAATTTATCATTTGACTCAAAGCACGCGGTGATATATTATATTCAGCCTCAAATATGGACTTTAAAAAATGAGGTCACTCACAATTATCACGCATGTTCTCATGACGACATCCTGTATTTATCCAGTTAAAATTTAACGGCCTAATTAAAGTGAGTGGTTTGTTTCTATTTGGATTGTTTTTTCGAAAAGTTTGATTAGATCGCATCGGATCACTGAAACTTTTGCCTGAAATTGCCGGCCTACAAGTTTGTTGACCATGGGTTGCCAAAGTATTGTGGGATGACTGAGGTCAAATCTATGCTCATATCAAACACACACATTGCTACAGCTAGGGGTCATTTAATTTCCGATCGATCACCGTGGTTTGTTGATTTTCAGTTTCTCAGATGACTAAGTGCAGCCTCTTACCGCCAACGGCTGGCTTTTCTATTCGTATTCTCACCGGTATCCCTCACCGCTATTAATCCTTACAAAAGTAAGGATTAAATAGCGCGCTAAACTTTAGCGCTAAAAAGACGGATTAATAGCGGCGAAGTTCTGGTTTCTATTGGGCACTTCTACTCCTTTAGCCAGTTCATTCTGGAAAAATTAGCTCCATCTAGAAAACACGCTGTTATATGTCTAGTCACATCAGCCACATATATTTACAATAACTTACACTTGTTTGCGGACAAGATTCCTGTGATCCAATGACGTATATGTTCTTTGCTATGAGTTCACAGTCTGTCTGGTAGAAGCAAATCTTCAAGGCTTTCAGGAAGATTGCCTGAAAAAAGGGAAAGCAGCGTACAACATGTATATACTACAACCAGCCACATACACACTCGGAGAACAATCATCAGCATGTTTTTAAATATACATTTCAGTCAACAGTTTCTTACTATTTCACATTTTTGCAAAGGTACATGCCATATCTGCCAACTAAAGCTGATTTTACCCTGAGAAATCTTCTACATAGTAAAAGGTCACCCAAAGGAAAAAAACCATGCAGTTTTCTATAGACAGCTTACAGGGAAACCCTGTTTATAACGAGCGTCGTCAGCGACTGCCAATTTTCACCTCTTATAACGTACCGTCGTTGTAAACGAACATACTGTAATGTATCACACAAAATATGACACTAAGCATTTAAACCAAGTCTGATTTTACTGCTTCTCCCAACTCATTCTGCCACCA
Organism: Eucidaris tribuloides; assembly: GCA_001188425.1. Classification (NCBI taxonomy): domain Eukaryota; kingdom Metazoa; phylum Echinodermata; class Echinoidea; order Cidaroida; family Cidaridae; genus Eucidaris; species Eucidaris tribuloides. Next base: position 3,829 of record JZLH01S0255203.1, on the reverse strand, counting down.
AAGCTATGACAGCTAGAGCTGTATTATTTTTTCATTTATATACTCGATCAAAGTAATAAAGAAAACTAGATCTTGAAATAAAGCCAGCAACTCCACGCCCCGCATTCGTAACTTGCATTGAGTTACACGGCAGCCAGGCTTTTTTTCGTGTGTGACAAGTCAATGTACTGCTGCAGGTATGTGATTAAATCACCACACACATGAGTCAGAATTTCAGTTATTGTGTATGGCTCGTTGCAAGTGTTCCGATGAACTCGATTGCGCCTCTGAAACGATTTGGCAATTTTGCGTTGCTCATAATTTAGAATTTGATCAGCGCACGATGCGACATTCCATTTTCTCGTTTTAACCGGGTGAATTCTTATGATTTCTTTTTAGTGAATGCGGTTTGAGAAACAATACCTCAGTTATAACAAGTGATATCTCGCAATAACGAGCTTGCAATAAACGTACTTAATTTCTATTGAAACAACACATAAATGAAAACGCGGACCACAGACATTCACCTCGTTCCAAAAGCCGGTACCTCGCAATCAATATCCGAGCTCGTTTAATAACGGGACCCTTACTCGTTCCCTGTAGCCCTGCAAAATAGACATGTTGTTTAAACAGAGGGCAAAATCGATCTTAGTGGCCACTTTAGTTTGTGTTCTTGATTTCCATGTTTCAAAATCACATATTCGTTGTTTTGACCTCGTTTTCACATACAATTCTACAATAGCATACACACCCAATCACAAATTTTCTTTTCTTGTACCTTGTTTTCGCACCCACTCGCTTCTAAGTTAGCAACAAACACCTTGAGTACGATTGGGAAGATCGGCTGTCACAAGCTCCTGTTGCCAACCAGGATGCCTGTACTTCGCACTCCCGACCGCTCAGATATGACTCCTGAAAAGACTATAACAAACAATCCAAATCCAAGGATATCACAGTTGCAAGATTATATTAATGCTCCTTTCAAATATAAAGCTTGCGGTGACTGAGACACAAAAGGTTTTACAGAAAAAAATAATTGAATTTTACTGCGAATTTGATTTTGCACTTTAAAAGGGAACTTAATGGGAACAGAAAAATCTTGTGGAATAGCAGTCCCTACACCTCACTCTTCCACCTTCTCATCCTCCACCCTCCCCCACCACAAACCTAGAATAAAATCGGTAGGCTGCTGGGTATTACAATAGGTTTACAATTATTTACCTAACACTAAGCCACTAGATATTTTGAAACAAAATGTGATATATGTCATTGTTTTGATTAGTATAGTAGTTGAAGTTTAATTACTACAGCTACGACAGCCTACTACTACTACTATACTACTACTACATATACTACTACTCCACTACTACATACTACTACTACTACTGCTACTGCACTATACTTATACAGTTACTGACTACTACTACTAAGTACTGTACTATTTCTCTCTTCTTATCGCTACTGTATTATCTACTACCTTTTACTATACTACTACTACTACTACTACTACTATGACTACTACTACTACTACTAATTACTACTACCAGTAGACAAAACCCCCCCCGACATCTCGCCCTATAACACACACTGCCTTGAGACTTGTAGAGGGAAATTGCTTTGTTATGCACAAAATCTTCCTTACGTGATATCAGTTTATGAAATAAATATGAAATAAAGAATTTTCACACTTGTGCGACCAGGACACAATGACTTGGTACACAAGATTTCTGTATCCATACTCAGTGTTCTTTGTAATGGAAGCTGCACTGAAACTACTACTTATTTTGGTTTTGGTTAGAGACATCTAGGATTTACCCTATTTACTGGGCTATTTCAGACCGGGTTTTTACTGGGGGGGGGGGGGTCAATTTGACCCCCCCCCCCCTCAGATCTCGGCCGCCGATCGCGCAATCGCTGCGAAAATTTGCGACTGCGCATAGAAGCCGATGTAAAACCTACATGACGTGTATTAGTAAAATTTCAAAAAAATAATTTTTTTCTATTTTTAAGTTAATTTATTAATTATGCAAACTAAGTAGTATGAAATTTTGGTTTCGGCTGCTAACTCACTAAAAACAGCTTAGTAAGAATGGTAATTTTGGTGAATTATTCCATTTTGACATTTCTAACAATTATCTACCAAAACATTTGCCGATTGCGAATTAATTCTTATGGTATTTTATTGTTTTGTGAATTTCTTATGTATTTCTTTGTTATTTTCGGGGGGGACCCTTTTTGTTTTTCTCATTGTTTTTTCGATGAAAATTTTGTTGGGACCACTTTTGCAATCCATAACAGCATAAAATTAATTCATTTCAACCATGTAAAAGCAAAAATATTCATTACATTTATGATTTTTGGTCTGAAACACCAATTTCCATTGATTTTGTACACGAATCTACCGTTTTTGTCAAGCAATTTTGCGGGTTGACATGCATGTATAAAAAGCGCGAGCGTACGTAACGACGATGTCGATTTTCGTTGAAACGTCTCAAAAGATGCCGCAAGACTTGAAAAGTAAAAAGTCGGCGAGCGACGCGGTGAAAAAATTTTGCAGCGGCGGCTTACGAGTGGTCGCCCGAAATTTGTCGAGGGCGGGGCGTCAAATTGACCCCCCCCAGTTAACTATAGGTGTTAAACAGATCTTCTCACATTCCACATATGGCAATGAAAAAGGTTATCCTGAAATTACCTGTTTCTGCTTTCTTGCATCTTAATTGGTTGAGAGTGTGTTGTAAACAGAACACTAGACATCAGCGATTTTAGGTCTCCGACAACGAACTTGTACTCATCATAGCCATGGACATCTCAGAGTTGGCATTACTACCGTCATCACGTTTGTACGACGTCGCTGAGAACAGCACGAGGTAAAGTGTTCGTAGAGGAGGGGGAAGCATTAACGGGAGTTTATGCCGTTGATATGAAGATTTAAGTCTTTGGAAGGGACTACTACTACTACTTCCTGCTGAATTCATTCTCTACCTGCATTTTCCTCCTCCCGAACTTTCTGCCAAATATTCACTCCCATCTGTTACTTTCATTCAGTGTCTGAGACATCTCCTACCGCGAATCTTCATCCTCGCTAGCTCCAATGACCGTCCTCTTGAGATGTGCTACCACATGCCCTCCACCTTTTGTCATATCTCAGAATTTTGCATTCTTAATCTTCCGTGTTTGCACCCATCCACGATCCCCCCCCTCCCCCCCAGGACCAACTGCATGAATTCTAGTTTCATCTGTCCTTGTAGTAGCTGTTTAAATGATGCCGCTACGAGTTATTGTTGCTTAGTTGATCCAGGTTGTTTCATAACTACGGAATCGTTTGCGACCGTTTGTGAAATGGTTTGATGCTCTCGTTTCGAGAACGGCACTTCACGTCGCGTGGCACGTTCAGATTTAGACGGTGAACTGACAATAATCAAATCATCATCACTCTCATCATCTGAATCAATAATGGAGACACTCTCCTTAAACTTGACTGATTACTATCCTTTACCATCAGCCGATTTTTGCTAAATCTCTCTCT
>JZLH01S0255202.1:75867-87976 GCA_001188425.1 Eucidaris tribuloides | reverse complement strand
TTTTTTGAAGAAAAACAAAACAAAACATGGAAAATACGTTTTTCTAAGCATGGTGAAAATACGTTTTAAAGATAGGGTTATATACTTTAGCAAGATTGGGGATTGTATATTTTTGGCCCTTATAGTGACACATTGTGCATAGGCCTGCTGTCTTCATTGTCTTTAAACCGTGTGTGGGTAATTAGACAATTACGATAACTTTTGGGTGGGCCAGGAAGGGGGTTTCCCCTGCCTGGGTAAGACAAAAAAATACATTTTTCACATTTAAAAATCTATATTTTTTGGCTCAATTTAGTGAGAAATTAATCGAAATACATCCACGTTGAATTCGTTATTCTGTCTTATTAGACAAATCTTAGCTTTAGGGAAAATCTGGGTTCCCCCTTTAAGAAAATTTACATTTTTGGCCGGGGGTTTACCCTCCGAAGTCAGAAAAAATGCCATTTTCATCTTTAAAATCTACATTTTGGGGCCCTTTTAGAGACAAATAAATCCGAACACTTTCAATTTGTTATTCTGGCTAATTATCGACAAATAGCTTTTGGCAGGGTCTGCATGGGGAGCGTTTCATTAGGAGTTTTGTAGGTGATTTTCACCGGCAACTGTTATAAGCTACTAAAATCCTTGCATCTGACTGGCTGAAAACTCTTCATGAAACGCTCCATGGTTTTCTTCTTTAAAAAGTTTCATTTTTGGCTGGGGTTTTCCTCTCCCGGGTTGAGAACAAAATGAATTTTCGCCTTTAAAATTTACGTTTTGGGCCCCCTTTAGAGACAAATTTATCCAAATTATCGCAATTTTGGCTATTTTGACAATGTTTGGGAGGGTCTGGGAGCGGGATTCTCCATCCCAGAGTAAGGAAAAAATGTATTTTTACCTTAATTTAGCAAGATTATTATCATATTATTAGACGGAGAATATCTGATTAATGCCCGATTATTCTTATGTTTAGACTGCCAGTTCTTACGTGGGGAGGGCGCGAGAGGGATCGCCCTCTGTGCAGATGGTGTTCATGAAGTGGCTTTGCGAAAAATTATTAGCATATATTATATTACTGCAATTTTGACCTTTTTTTTACTTTTGCCCCCTCCAAAAAGTTGGTAAATTAAACAATTCTTAAAAACGTAATGCAAGAATATGTTTAAAAAGTAGCGCAAGGCACTACAAAACCATTAAACGTACACAATATCCAATTTTGCATTGCTAGCCTATATACATTGTTATTTTGCGCGCGGGGCAGGCCGAAAATTTTGACATTTTACTACCATGCCAATGAAAATATTGGGGCATCCATATTGTTTTGTCCCCCTCCCCCAAAAACCTGACAAATTGAAAAATTATGTATGTTTAAAATACAGCGCAAGCGCTTTCAAATCCATTAAATTTAACAATATTAAATTTTGAGGCGTGCTTTGCTCGAGCCTATATTGTAATTTGCCCGCGTAGCGCGCCGAAAATTATGACATTTTATTACCAGGCCAATGAAAATATTGGGGCAAACATTATTGTCCCTTCCTCCAAAAGCAAGTGAAAAATTGGAAAATATGTTGAACATACAGTGCGAGGCGCTACAAATTGACACAATGCTCATTTTTTGGCGCACTTTGCGAAAAAAATCCTAGTACATGTATTACTGCAAATTTGCGCGCGAAGCGCGCCGAAAATTTTGACTTTTCTTGCTTTGCCCCCCCCCTCAAAAAAAGAGAAAAATTGAAAAATTTTTACAACGTAATGCAAGTATATATATGTTTAAAACCTAGCGCAAGGCACTACAAAACCATTAAACTATTACACAATATAAAATTTTGCGGCGCTTGCACGAAAAATAGTTATCCTATATTGCAATTTTGCGCGCGGAGCGCGTCGAAAATTTTGACATTTTGTTACCCAGGCCAATGAAAAGATTAAGACTATTTCATACGAAAATTGAACTTTATTGTGTGAAGAAAAGCAACCAGAGACTATCAATATTTTAATAGTTATGCACACATGTATTCGGCACTTACGCGAAAAATAGTCATTCTATATTGCAAGTTTACGCGCGGAGCGCGCCGAAAATTTTGACATTTTATTACCAGGCCAATGAAAATATTGGGGCAAACATATCGTCCCTTCCTCCAAAAGCAAGTGAAAAATTGGAAAATATGTTTAACATTCAGTGCGAGGCGCTACAAATTGACACAAAACTCATTTTTTGGCGCACTTTGCGAAAAAAATTCCTAGTACATGTATTACTGCAAATATCGCGCGCACGAAAATTTTGACTTTTCTTCGCTTTGGGCCTCCCCTCCAAAAAAGAGACAAATGAAAAATTATTTCAAGCGTAAATGCAAGTAATTTATGTTTAAAACTGAGGCAAGCACTACAAAACCATTAAGATTATTACACAATATATTTTGCGGAGGCTAGCAGCGAAAAATAGTTATCTATATTGGGCAATTTGCGCCGTATGGCGCCGGATAATTTTGACATTTTGTTACCAGCCGGACCAATGATAAGATTGGACTATTTCATACTGAAAAATGAACTTAATTGTGTGAGAAAAAGCAATCACAGACTTATCAAATTTTAGTTCTGCTACACATGTATTCGGCGCTTTACGCGAAAATATCATTCTTATTGCAGTTTACGCAGCGGAGCGCGTCGAAAATTTTGACATTTTCTTACCGCAGGACAATGAAAATATTGGATATTTGATTAAGGAAAATGAACTATAGTGTTGTGAAGAAAACAAAAACAAACGGCCACAGACTAATACAATTTTGATCAGTTCTGCACACATGCTTAATTCGTACAATTCGTGGGGGGGGGGGCGACATTTTATATTGTGTCCCCCTCAAATTCTGTGGGGGGGGGACATGTCCCTCTGTCCCCCCGCCCCCACCCCCGCACCCCCTGGATTCTGCGCCCATGGTAGAACGGCTATTGAGAATTATGATGAACATTACTCTAACAACATTGTTCGATCTGATTATATTCAAGTCACGTTGTAACGGCGTGCGATTTATGATTCTACCACTAACTTCACCGTTATGAAAGCGGTCCGAGTACCGCCCCCACCCCAACGCCTGTTTGTAACAAAGTAATGAAACGTGGTGTGTCAGTCAAGGTCAAGGTCAATCTGATCCTCGTTAACTCGTAAGGAAATAAACAGGAAGCCGGACTTTGATCTCAATAATAGCTGAAATGCTTCCCAAAACTCACTTTGGTGTTTTCCGATGATTTACAATATTTATTCCAAGTTCTGCGAATAAAAGGGCGTTCAGTCAGCTAGAAAATAAGTCAACTAACTTTGGTGTTTTCCGATGATTTACAATATTTATTCCAAGTTCTGCGAATAAAAGGGCGTTCAGTCAGCTAGAAAATAAGTCAACTAATCATCAATGAGCTACTAATATGCATAATAATCACGTGACGTCACAGCTACCTTTGAGGTGAGCTACACGTTGTGCTTCCGGACGTTGTGCCTCTTCTGACGGTGGCTACAGATGCTGGCTGCATCACATGATCAAAGTGAATGGGCGAAGACAGTGTACAGTCATTTGCCATTAAATTGCTACGCTTCTTTTGAATGAAACAAAAATTAGGGAGAAGGAATAATACTCGTGGGATACTTCATTAAAATCGAGCGTGTGATATCATTTAATTTTTTTTTCTCCGCTGACTATGTGCACTCGTTAGAATCGTCACATCGCTGTCAGTTATGGTTGTGTTGTTTTTCTCTAGCTTTTTGTTCAATTTTGGTTTTCTCTTAATTTGATTTACGTGAACATCTGATGGATTTTCCCATTTTCTGCTTGGATTTTGTTTTTATCCGACGGAATCGTATTGAATGCTGAAGTCTCCCTTGACACTGACGAAGTGATAGTGTTATTTTTTTTTATGTTCTCACAACACACCGACAACCGACACATCTGTGTGTGTGTGTGTGTGTGTGTGTGTGTGTGTGTGTATGTGTGTGTGTGTGTGTGTGTGTGTGTGTGTGTGTGTGTGTGTGTGTGTGTGTGTGTGTGTGTGTGTGTGTGTGTGTGTGTGTGTGTGTGTGTGTGGGAGGGGGTGTTTCACATCATTATGGGACCTTTAAAGGGCGCAGCGTAATGTATGAACTGCAGGTTTGTTATGATTGTTTTAAGAGAGGCGGTGCCAAGGTAAATTTGAGGGAGGGCGAAAACCATTGGGGGGGGGGGATGTAAGGAGACCTAGATTTCATAAATTACATTGCAAAAACCCCATGATTTCCTGAATTTTGAAAATTTTAGGGGCGGCCGCCCCTGCCCCTATGGCGCTGCCCTTGTGTTTTATAAATGGGTATATGACCATCTGGCACGTCTTGTTTCAAAGAGAAATATAACATAATTATTTCAATGTGTTTACTTAGTCCTTGAGAAGGTAATTATGGTAATAAATCATTAACACTCACAAATACGCTGTTCTCATTTATCGGTTTAATTATTTCAATTTAATGTAATTATTTCTGTTTTTAAGGGTCAGCTACCCCATAGCCTTTGATCAAGGCCTCGGGGCTTAATGATATTTCCCCCGTCAGCGCGATACCCCACTAGCGCCTGGAACGAGACTAACCGCGCTAACCTCAGTGACTACACCAGCCAATCTTTCGGTGCGCCACATAGAGTTGGATAAGTAATCCAACTCTGTGGTGCGCCAGGAGTGTAGGCATTATAGTTAGTCTCTTTTTAGGCGCACGGGATACAACTACTGCTCAGAGGCTTAAAGGTGTGAGGGACATACCCACACCCACAATGCGTTGTCAAAAGGCTAGCTACCCCTCGAGCTGCACAGAATTTGTTAGCGCTAGTGTTATCTAACTGCATGTTTGTATATACAGATATAAATCCAATTCGATACCAAGGCAAACGCATTTTCATTTAAGTCTCTGACACTAAATACCATTATAGAAAATTAATGCTATTTCTTTAATCAATTGAATTTACTATACGGCGAACTCCCATTGCATATACTACATTCAGTTACACCTTATTCGAGACGAACGGTTATTTGTGCGCTAATCAAGGGGCATTTTTACCATTGTTGACTGAAAAGACGTGTTAACCAATACAAATTCTGACAAAATTTGTTTCACATCAAGTTCTCAGTTTCAGTTGCTGACTGCTGTGAAATTCTCACTCGATAACCAGGCATCGTACCAACCTCTCTCCAATATGGCGTCGCATAACCTTACGTTTTGTCTGGTTTGTGTTGGTATCATGGTCAGTGGCATGGGTAAGTCGTTATTCTATGCGTATTGCTATCACTTGTCACAATGTGAAAATATAAATTTTAATTTAAAAATCTTCTCTGTTCTTTTTTGTGAAAGTACAAATTTTGCACTGAAAATATCAACCTCGCACATTGTTTTTATTGCAACAACTGAGTTGCAATTTTAGCAACGCTGCTGGTGAAATAAAAAAAAAAGAAGTGTTGCCAAATCGAAGTTAGTATGTAGATGGTTGGAGGTCATTATTACCAGGTATAAATTATTGTTTCAATAGTTTTGCACTTTACCAGCAATTATATTTCCATTTAATAGGAACGATACGTTACGGTTTAACAAACCAAATTATAATACATTTGCAAAATTCTGCTTGAAAATGCACTAACAGAAAGATGACCCGTCACCACGATACCCTGATAAAGTCGCATATTCGTAAGGTAAGGAAAGTACAAAATAATGTAACCGGGATGCAAAATATGAAAGCGAATTGTCTTCAAAAATCAAAAGTTATATGACCTTCACATGTTGCACCAGTATAAATGTTCTCATTTTTCACCCAAAGTATTTTCTTACTACTTTCATATTTTATATTATGTGCGACTTTATTAGGGTATCGTGGTGACAGGTCAATATCATTTAAATGTGAAAATGTAGAGCATTCGACTTTCGATTGCGAGTGTCGGGTCATATCAAGGACCGTAACAGAAGTGGTACCTACCTTCATTAGCCTGGCGCTTGAATATCTAGATAGATGGTAGGAAGTTAAACGCATGGGATTACCAGAGGACTAACCTCCCACTGTTACAGTAGTCAAACTGTCTTGTGTAGCCATGTGGCCATAAAGGGTTACTGAAACAGAGATAGGCACCACGCTATGTTCCACTATAATCGATACAAGTATTTAAATCCAATCTGAAAACTTACCTCTTTTAGTGTGACACCTTATAATTTTTACAACACAATTATCCGTAAACTGCATTAATGTTTATGTATTCGTTGCGTTTCTTTGTATGTATATGTTGTTTCTAAGAAATGTGCCATGAGCATCTTTATTGGTGGAATATGCGCCATACTATTATATTATTATTATTATTATTATTATTATTATTATTATTATTATTATTATTATTATTATTATTATTTTATTATTATTATTATTATTATTATTATTATTATTATTATTATTATTATTATTATTATTATTATTATTATTATTATTAAGAGCAGTACGGGTTTAACTTTTTTTTAAATATGAAAATAACATCCATCTATTAGCAAACTATTATTGTCTATTCACATTGGAGATATAGTTTTCAATATAATAATATTTTATAAAATTTTGTAATATTTCAAACGCTGGTATCATTTAACATGTTACGAGCTTGTACGTATTGTTGTTTGACGATGATAATACATTCCAAGCGTCGTTTGTTTTTCTTTCGATCCGCAACAAAACATTTCTAGATTCGAGATTCTTTTCACCAACCTTACATTTATATAAAAAAACAACAATATATAAAAACAAAAATCAAGTATTGAATATTTCTCTTGCGGATCTGCAAAAGCTAATTTGATTATTAGGTTCACTCTATATTCATTTAATAATATTTTATTCAAAATTATTTCATCTTTCATAATGTAAAAAAAAACATAAAATACACCAGTAGGTTCATACACCTTTGAACTTTATTGTTATTCAATCTAAAACATTAGCCCTTTGTCTGCTGACGTCCAAGTAATATGATAGGGGTATGGAGGTGGTGGCCCCTTCCATGAGATTGAAAAGTTAAAAAATTTAAATCGTAATATTTGTTATTGATGCACCTTGATTCTTCGAAAATAGTTGCAATTTAACAGCACATGATTTTAATTCGTTTAATTGCACTATCAATTGTCGAAATCGAGGCTGTTTAAAGTAAGGCAAACTGCTTGAACGTTTCGAATTTTAGAATGCAATTACAGTGAATATATTTTCAGAAAATTCCTCACAGAGGAATTACTGTTATTTTATTAATTTGTTGTTTTCTCGAATTTGATCATACTTGTTTTCCCTGTTATTTGCAACTGGACCCCTTGTAAGGACAGCTTTGCTCTACCAGTATATACACAGCTGAGTCAGGGGTATCCAAACCACGTTGACACGGCTTGTATTTAATAGTGCTTTTTAAACACGTTATGCGAAAATAAAAATACGAATACACTTATACTTGTGTTCGAATAACTTATTGAAAAGACCACGAAATTGTTTATTTTGAACAGCCAGTTCGGCGTTTTCACTCTTATGTAGCAAAATATCTAACCCATGTCCCACGTGTACAGCAATCCCACCGATCACCCTGCCGATATTTCAAGCACACGCCTAGCAAGAGAGCTAGTGACTGCATTTGAACTACACAATGATATAGAAATACAAGGGAATTAATGCAGCATACGTTGCAAACCACACTTCATTTTGTGAACAAGAAACAAAAATATGAGAAATCACACCAAGGACAATGTGTCAATAGAAAATTGATTTTTTTTCTTACAAATGGTGTACATGTTTCATTGTTTTACTCGAATTCTGTTAGTATTTTGTCAAGTGCGTCTGTGGGGTTGGAAAACTCGATCCCCAAAACGTTATTATTGGGCATATGATGCATATACATGTACCTGCACAACTTTAGGTCAATAATTTCACAAAGTGGTATGGAGTATGCATTTGCGTTATCAGCGACCAAATTAAATAACCCAATAATGAATAGGCCTAATTAAACCAAGTCTGTCCCCTCCTCGTCTCGTAGGTCACGTATCCTACCTTACAATAATTACCCTTGTATTAACTCAGCCACAAGTTTATGTTATAGCCAAGAACGAAAGAATCAAATTCATTTTTCCAAAAGTCATTGCCAATCAGCAACTACATTATTCACGGTACAGTATGGCATGTAAATCTGCCCTTTCCCCAAAGAAGAACATAAAAGATAATGTTTTTTTCTTATATTGTGAAAGCTTATGTAAATGAATATTTATTTCTAAACACAAACGAAAAATTCTTAGTTTAATTCTCGTAATTGATACAAAAATCGTTCCAAGCGCTGCTATTTCATTTCATTTCATTTATTGGTTTGTGCAACTCTTTCATGAATCAACATTTACAAAGAAAATGCATTTACATAATATAATGAAAGTATTTGTACATATTGATTTCATGATGCATTAAATTATACAGTTATGAATTATTGTAGTATACTACTAATTATCTTAAACAATAAGGAGTATAAATAATGAGCAATATATATTGTATTTTCTATTCAAGAAATTTTAAGGCGGTTGCAGGGGTTGACACAAAGAGCAAAGCTTTGAAAACATGACAACCCTGTAAAAATTCTATGATTCTTCTTGTACATTCTTATCACAATAGTACAAAGGTGCAAGTGCGTGGGGGGGGGGGTCTGGGGACGGGACGGTGGGTGCTTGGCCCTTAAAATGTATTAAAAGTTTTTTTAATATCAGGTTAAGACTGGGAATTTATCAAATGTAGTCATAATTAGTGAGCATGTAATGTAAAGGAAATGTGTTCAAGTCGTATATTGATTTAATAGCATTGTTTTTAGTTTTCGTTTAAAAGAAGTCAGAAATTTTGTTTGTGTGAGGAAATCCAGTAATGTGTTCCATATGTCAGGTCCGTGGTGTTTGAGGGTTTTGTGTGCTAATAATAACCTGGGATTATCCAAGTGAATATTGTTGCATGTACGTGTTGGATATGAATGTACATGTAGGCTGCTATTGTATAAAAAGAAATTAGTGAATACTGGGGGAAGTATTTCATAGTGATATTTGAACATGAACTATATAATTCATGCTCGAATTATCCACGGCGTGGGTAAATATTCAGCTCAGTTATCCACAAGTATAATATAAATCATTATTTAAAAAAAAATGTATTATATAGAGAGTTATAAATACATACATATACCGATATACCGTATGTGTATGGGCCCTATATAAATACAAACATATATGGTATTTGATTGTATTGTTTTATTTCGGTATCTTCCGTACAATCTTGACAAATAAAAAACATCACATTACAATATCAATTTATTACATTAATATATTAACATATTTACAAATTATTGTTACGTAAATAAACATTTTTAATATCGTTTGATAAACAATATTTATGTGAAATACAGATGGAAAAAACTGAAGAGGCCCCTATCATAAGACGAGCTTGATTGTAGATAGAGGCCTCAAAAAAAGGGAAAAAATATCTATGTAGATAAGAGTGAAGAAAGTAGAGTATATGAAGAAAAGGAAAGAAATAGGCCTCAATATCAGATATCAGTGTTTTGTATTTAATTTAACCATGGCAATGTAAAGTGAATGATTGTCATAAATTTGCCTTTTTTTCTAATGTTCAGTAACTGCGTGGCAAACATCTAATGCCTCTGATCTGATGCCATTAATGAAAGGTATATATGACATAATATGCATCTTTATTTCTAAATTGTGCCAACATTAATTCCATAACGTAAATTCAATATTATTCTCATTTTTTTTGCACAAATTATAAGAGTATTTGAAAGGAAGAAGGGGAATCAGCAATATCGAAAACTTGTTTGCAATGCTTCCCCTCCAGCCTAAATTATCCATGAAATATTGCTGTGATAATGTGATTTCGACGATCTAGTATAGAAAAACAGTCTGAACCGACGAGTGTAGAAAACCTCATTAAAGCAAATTCGTTAACAGGAGAGATTTTAAAGGAAACAATTAAAAAAAATGAGTTTATTGTTATACTGTCCTCTTTTCATCAGTCATGTACTAATACAGCAAATGTAATGCAGGTAAATGCATATAACAAATGCGCTGAATAAGTTCAATTGCTAATTAGTTAAAGACTGTGTCAGGGATTTGCAAGTCCATTACTTCCCTTCATTAAGTTCATTATCAATACCAAACGGTAGTTTAGTACTTACAAATGGTGTGTTGAAAGTTTGAGATCCATACATCATCAATTTATTGTTTTATAAGAAAAACTAATAACGACATGTTACCAGAATGTTGTTTTTCCGTGATTGTACCGTCGCAAGACCAGCGGAGCGCACTGATTGGTTAAACGGCTAACCTCCGATCGACCTTCGGCTGATGGCTGATCGGACAATTTTGGAACGGCCCGTGCACGTTGACGTCACGGATTTTTTAAAAAGACGTCGAAGTCATTTGGAAGAGGATGAAGTTTAACCGTCCGGATTTTCACCAAAACTCAACATGTTACCCCAAGTATCTACGAGAGGTGTTTATTTATATCAATCTTCACATTGGATATGATTTCAGCTGATTTCATTCATTTAGATGTTTTTTGACGTGCAAATATATGACACAATCTCTAAAACTTACTATCGTATCTTATGGACGACTATTATTTGAACCAGACTCGACATCCTCCCGAACACCTCATAAACCCCCATGAGACCAGCACTCTGTGGGCAATCGAAATAAGCTGATTGAAACTTCATTTTTGCCTTTTAAATGTTTAATTTAACCGAGTGAACACTTCATAATCTTCATTAGATCAGAGCATTACCTATTCCTCGGCTTCACCGCAACTTCCTGGCTAGTGGCTATTCTTTTTGTCAATTCGAATTTGATTTATATTCTCAGCAATAAAAAATCATGATTACATAAAGATGGTGATGAAATTACAAACACAATTGAATAGATTGCAAAACAGTATGATAACACAGACATACATGAAATTAAACAAACTGGGAGTTAGCAGCCAAAAGGTGAACAAAAGTCCCTATAAAAAGGCCTACCCAATTCAAATTACACATTCTAATCAATTTAACACACAATTTTCGTACTCCTAACTTCAAGTTGACGAGTGTGGTTATAGTTTACCACAATTTTCTTGGTTCACTAATCACTATTATCATTAATATTCATGTTATTTAACTACGTTTTTACACAGGTGACTTTATGTTGGTTCCTGAAAGTGAAGATCAGACAATATTTGCATCTAATCTAGCAGACGAACAGTTCATTGGATTGCCAATCGCAAACGTGGGTGATCCTTGGTCAGTCGACTACGATCCAGTACGGCAAATCATTTTTTGGACGGACTTTGATGGTGGTGCCATTAAGAAATCACGTTTGGATGGATCAGACTACGCGGTTCTTGCATCTGCTGGTGTATCACGTATGTATTTACAGTATTTAATTTTGTCATAGTCGCGCTTCCAGGGGCCCGTTGCATAAAACTTTAACCAGAGAAATTTCTGTGGTTAAATTCGAAAAGTCCGGTTAGCGTGATTTTACCATGCATTTTCCCATAGGACAAAAACTCCTGTTAAAACAACCGGAGTTTTTCTCCGGTTAAAGTTTTATGCAACGGCCCCCAGAAGTGTGACTATTTTTTCATAGAAATATTGTGGGAAGCACCAGAAGTTTGTGGTGGATTCTAAATCACGACACTTGTCTTTGTTGGGACAAATGACTGATGTGATAGTAGTTCCACTATTGATTATATTAAATGTTTGAAAACCGGACTAGATTTTGGCAGTACCTCACATTATACTGTAATCCTGGCACGGTTCCTCACCAGTGGTAGCGCATTCACATGCACGAATCGCAACGCATCAAATCGAGGCATATGACCCGACAGGGGCGGCGGAACGTATTTTCGGTTGGGGGGGGGGTGAGCCTAGCCAAAGATGAGCTCGTATACAGTATATCAAAAGGTGCATTGGGCGCTTTTGCAGGTATGCAGTTGCTTTTTTTTGCGGTAATATAACTTGAGCAAACCCTTTTTGAAGAGCAGTTCTGATTATATATTAAACTATAAAATGCATGTTTTCGTGAGTGAGAGGTTTATGAAAATTGGGGAAT
>JZLH01S0255202.1:46549-69638 GCA_001188425.1 Eucidaris tribuloides | reverse complement strand
GGAGGGTGTGGGAGGTGGGGGTGCTCCTCCATGGATAGAAAATGTTGCATTTTCACCTCCCCAAAGTATACATCTTTCTGCCCCTAGAAAATTAATCCATATTTATTCCACTTTCAGTTCGTGGTTATGGCTAAGTAGACAAAGTATGAATTTGGAAAGCTTTGGGTATGGTATGGTAGGGGGTTTCCTTTCCCACGGTAAGAAAAAAATGCATTTCCACATTCTAAAGTGTACATGTTTTGCCCCTTAATTATCCATAATTCATCAACATTTCAATTCGTGGTTTTTGCCTAGTAAATATATAGATACATATATATATATATATATATTTAAATGAAACACAACACAACTTTCTAAGTACAGTTGGACATTAAAAGAATCGAAAACCTCATTTTTTCTCCTGACTCACTGCCACTCACTTCAGGTGAGTGATGGCTTGGTAGTTATACTGTTCGGAACGATGGGGTTCTGTCACGGTCCGGCGGTCTTGGGCTTTGATGTCGGCATTTAGAGATTATTTCAGAGTGGGTGTTGAGATGGGCGTTAGTTCTCTTTGTTTTTGCATAATGCATTGAGCACTTTTATGCTGCTATTTGATATATATCCTCGTATATATATATACTTTGGTGTGTTGGAGTATGTTTATTCTCCAAGTTGTCTTATATATACATAAATACATGAGTTGGAGGAGGGTCTGGGAGGGGGTTATCCCTTCACGGGAAAGAAAAATGTTCATTTTTACCTCTCCAAAGTGTACACATACTTAAAGCATGCGCGGTTCGGGGGGGGGGGTGATATAAGTGTAATTTTGATTGCATAGGTATTGCATTTACAATTAATTTACAATTAAAAAATAAAGGAATTGAAGTAATCTAGCAATCAGTAAGAATACAAATCTAGATTATTATTATAAAGTTGATACGAGGAATAAATAAGTGAACGAGTGTAAGTTCGTGAGCAGGTTGTGTGTTAGCTCAGTGTGTGACGTCACTATTCAGATCTCGCTCCACTCGTGTTCGGCTTACGTTCAGGGGTCTGAGAAAGGTCTAGAAAAATTGCATTCGTCTTTTCATGACATCTTTATGATTTTCTTTTCAAGATATAATCTTTCCATGCATATGTAATTTGTCCATGTTAATCACTTGTGATTTTTTTTTCGAATGTTTACTTTGTCTGGCAAAGTGTATGGTGTTTTATTACAATGGTATATTGAGATGGTAAAATGTATTTGGTATATGGTACATAGGGTAATATATGATAAACCGTAAACTAAAAAGCCAATATCAGAAGTATTATGTAAGGCTTTATTTTCGATATGACGCCTAATTAATAATGAGGACTGCGTTACATTTTAGTCATGCATCTTGCAACCTGAAAGAGCATTTTGACTCTAAATGTGATGTAAAACATTTTGCCTGATAATATACCACCACAATGAACTTGTAATGTTACTCAATTGTATTTTCATTTTAAATGTTGCCTTTAGAATCCAGTTTATATTGGGTTGATGCTTATCATCTACGAGTAGAAGTTTCAGACTTAGACGGAAACAACCGGCGAGTGATATTGTCTATGTCGACCAGAGGTTATGGTATATTCTGGCACTATGGGGACATATACGTGACAGACGCCCAGCAGGACGCTATCGTTATCATCGATGAAGAATCCGGTAACTCTCGATGGATTGGCTCTGGGACCTTCTCTCTGATTCACGACATAATCATAGTTTCATCTCGACAAGGTAATATTAAATGTAAATGTTCACTTTCGCCAATAAAATGGACCGCCTTGACAAAATGTATTATCTTCTGACCAAAGTTGGCCCGGGGGCTAGGTGAAATTGACCCGTCCGGCTTTTGTAAAAGGAAATACTATTATTCCACAATTCAGTTCTCATAATGATGTTGACGACAGACCTGTATTTTAGCATGGACCTACAACGAGCATGGACCTAGGTCCATCGTAAGAATGACCATATTCATAGCGCAGGTCTTAAACTAAAAACCATATTGTTGTGCTAGCCTCACGAGGTTCGTACAGAATCCCTCGATTTTCTTCTTCCCCTTCTTATAAATGAATCAAGATTTACTCAGGCTCTTTCCAGAATACCTCTGAACATTTTATCGTATCAACGGCTAACACCCTCGCGCTCTAATAAATATATCTTACTCTGGGTTGGGTTGGGTCAAAGCTAGGGACATTTTACCATTATGCTAATTGCCCCTGCAATGAATAGGATAATTTAACTTCTTTGGGATTTAATAAAAGGTTTTAAAATAGGGTCTTGCATATTACTGTGCTCTCTGTATGTAATCATGGAATTAGCAACCTCTAGAATATAATATTATCAAATATTTATCGGATAATTTTCATAACTTAGATCATGAATGAATAAAGTCGACCTAGATCTGTAATCTCCTGCTTTCCAGGCAGCAGCAATACAGCCAATGAGCTCCTTGATGCAACCTGGCTATGCTGGTTGACTTCAATGCCATGGTTAACTAGATTCAATTATACAAGAATCAGACTTTAAATATCTATAAGCTCGTCAGTATAGGGAATTAAGATGAATGAAATGTTAGCTGTGGTCTTTGTACGATAAGCACGGAGGTTGCTTTTTAGAACAGATCAAGCATTTCACCATATTCTTTGGAATTGTTCAACAAGTCTTACTAACAATCTCTCAATATTCACGCTTGACACAAGTTTATTGATTTGCAACATAAGTCTTTAAGAAGGAACTTCAAAAAGAATGGAACTAATTTGATCTCAAAATTAATTAGCTGTTGTTCATAGTTTAACTTCTATGAGTGTTTTTTAACGAATGTCTACAAATACGTCATGAAGATTAAAAACGTCTTGAAAACTTCTTAAAGGTATTGGCTAACATTTACCACAGTTAAAAAATCTGAGCTACATGATTCCCCATGCTACCAGTGTTTTTGATGAGGTCTAAAAATGAAGCCCTGAAAAATTTGTATTTCAAAATGATTATTTAGTGCTTTAGAAATGTGAAAATCGTAAGTTGACCAGATTCACTTGCCCATTTCCTCCCATAGACTTACTGTGTGTACGCCTAGGCTATTAAAACTCGCCCCGAGTTTTAATTGTTTATTCATGCATAAATTGCCATTGGCAGTGTAACTTTCCAAACTTTTGTATTCTAGGGTGTTTATTTGTCCATTTGAACACTACTATGTAGCTCAGATATTAAAGTTTGACAATTTTTTAAATTGAAGCTCCACAATGTTAGTCTATCACTTTAAAGCGCTCTGATCAACTTGTGAGAATCTCATTTGCACCCCTCTCGCTTTACAGCAAACCATCACTCATTCCCTTAGACTATGAAGGACGGGTCTGTGAAATCTGAAGATCAGTACGTACCTGGAATTTGAACTAAGCCCCCAAACCAATGGTCAACTTAGTGTGTGTTTTATGTCAGGAGACAAACATTCACATAAGAGACTAACGGTTACTATAATTCCACTAAAACTGAGTTCGTAGCTCTCATACCTTGCCTTTTCCTTGGTTCTTAGATGACATATTTTGTATATAGGCATGCAAAAGGGACGCTCTGCCTTTTGAGAGCTATATAAATACTTATTGCATTATTGTAAGATGCAGGAGAGTTGTATTGTTACGTATGGTGACCTAACCTAAATTGTCATTTCATACACGCGTGTAGATCCTTTTAACTGGACGTGTGACTTCGAAACATTTGGCAAGAATTTATGTGGCTGGCAACAATCTTATCGAGATGATTTCGACTGGAGTAGACGGTCGGGAAACACGTCTTCAAATATAACAGGACCATCTTATGATAACACTTTCAAAAATTCAAGTAAGTCGTTAAACATTTTGTTGATTCTGATAAAGATAAATAACTTAATACGTTTCATTCTTTAATTTGATAAATCCACATTTGAATTTTAGGATTCAACATAGTTGGTTTCAGTATTTAAGCCCAGTGCGGGACCTGGTAAAATCTTAGGAGGGGCGAAAAATTTTGCCCGCCGCAACAAATTATAAGTAGCCAAATTATGGCCAAATAGCTGACGAGTGGGGGGGGGGGCACGACGACCAAAAGCATTTTTGCCAGCCAAAAAAATAATAACAGCCAAATGAACAATAGGGGAGGGGCGAAATTTTCAAAAATGGTAAAATACCCGTTGCTTTCATTACTTGAAAAGGGTGGGGGCGCCGCCCCTGTTTAAGCCAATTGTATATTTGAAGAGCTTACTTACAAAAGAGGCCAGATCCACTTTAATGACTGTGGAGAAAACTGCATTTCTTTTCTTGAGTTTGTACACACCCCAATGAAAAAAAAAAATAAAAGTGATTTACGCAGTATCTCGTACTTGCTTTTGTAATTTGTCATCGAATTGTATTCAATATAGCTAGATAAATAGGTGGCCAATGGCCTGATGTTCATAAATCATGTTAGATGGAAAATCGATATAAATCCTTTTGAAACTATGTTTTTCTTTTGCCTCGAATCGCAATCCATTAGAATCGGTTCCGGGAATCGGTCGCTCTGCTATTGGTTCAAGAACTATTTTTCACAAAGGCCCTGTACACATGATGAGAAACATAACAGATTATATAACCCAAATATGAGTGAGAAGAGTGCATAGCTCACCATTTCTGTCCACCATTCTCTGTTCGATAACCGTCAGTAGGACGCAGACCAAATACCGCAAAAACGAGCGAAGTGAGTTAAAACTATCATTAAATTCTTCTTTGTAGGTGGTTACTACATGTACATCGATGCTGTGTCTCGTTCTACCGGCGATAAGGCTGCTTTCCTTAGTCCACTTTCAAATGCAACGAGAAGTGACCCGTACTGTTTCCAGTTCTGGTATCGTATGGTGGCAGTTTCTTCAGGATCTTTAAACGTGTACTTCCAGTCTACGTCAGTCAACCAATCAGCGAGCCTCATTTGGTCACGATCTGGAGACCAGCGTGACGAGTGGCATCACGTCAACGTTAAACTCACAGACTACGGAGCCGGAAAACTTATCGTAGAGGGCGTGGTAGGATCCTCTTCTGACGAGATAGCAATTGACGATGTACAGTATGGATTCAATCCATCATGTGGCAATGGTACGCAATTAGGACTCTTTAGGAGTAATTGTAAATGAATGTTTGAATAAGTCTTGATACCTCTCCTGCAGATCTTGTAAAAATACTGAGATCAAAATAAATTTCTGTCCATGATATTACCACTGCATGAGGCACAATTTAACAATGACCACACATACAAAAATATGAGCTACATAATTCTCCATGCCTTAAAGGTAAATGACATGATTGGGGGTAGTCCTCAACTTGGGCTGAAACTACTCTAGAATCAAGTAAACTATGCAAGGATTCTCCTGTTGAAAATCTGCAGTCAACGTTGACTATTCTAAAATAAACAATGTCAATATCACTCGTAACACGGAAACCTGCTGTGTGGCTCTCTATGGGCTATTTTTATCGTCCCGGAAAAAATAAGATACTCTATGTTTATGCTTGATTCTCCTTAAGTAAACAAATTACAGCACAATCCTCCCAGGTGGAGATCCACTGCTTAGTGTATATTTGGTATATATTTTCAACTCATTTGGTTCTTGAGGCATTTTTCAAGTTTCCCAATCATGTCACTAACCTTTAAGTGTCTGTGGATAAGGTAACACATGAAGCCCTGAAAGAACTGTCTTTCTAAATGATATATAAGTACTCAGTTTCATCGGGTTCACTTGTCCGTTTCCTCCAGACTATATTGTTATCAATCTAGACCACTTTGTACTCCTCCGGAGTAATAAGTCACACATGTTTATCCTTGCATTTGGAAGCATAACTTTTTGCATTCTAGGAGGTTATTTGTCTATTTAAACACTACTTTGTAGCTTTGATACCAAAGTTTGACCTTTTTTTTGTTTTAGATTGAAGCTCCACAGTGTAAAATTATGTCTTTAATATACACGCGTTAACTGCATGTAATTTAACGAATATGCTTTTCGTTGATTCATATAACTATCTAGAACCAGAATCAGAGTCTAACAGCAGTGTAGTTTGTGACGGCACATCGATGACAATGTATCTGAATAAAAACGAATTTGCCATTGGACCAACTGATGTAATCACTTGGAGAAATTCCAGCTGCCAGGGCTACGATCACGATACTGAGACTATCGCGATATCAACGCCATTTGGTGACTGCGGTACATCTGTGATGGTAAGAATGCAAAGATTTTTTATGTTCGTGCTCGCTCTTTTCTGCATGTTTCTATCACCTCTGCATCTTTTACGACTAACCAACATTTGGTTTTGATATACTCAATTACAGTTAACAATGGACTAATGTACAAACGCGAATACTTATTTCTGCCGTTTCTTAATATGTAAACATGATCCAAGACTTAAATTTCTCCCGATACATTCTGTGCAACCATTTTGCTATTTGGTTGTTTGGCTGTTTATCTCTGTTTGTTTCTTTGATGTCTTCAATATAATTATGTTATATATATATATATAATTGATATAAGCAGACTCTCACTTGTGAACATAAGTGGTTGTGTCATCTTATACTGGTTACAGGTGAAATAATGACGACTGACACGGGACGCCAGGTGTCAATCGTCATTATTTCTACATTAAACTGTAGTTGAAGTTACAACAATTTACTGTAATGTTTATGATAGTAGTTTATTTCTACAGTATAATGTGTTCTTATACTCTATAACATGTGCATAAATACTTCGGTCTATAAGAGTGTGTTGTTTACTTAGTTATCCTCTATTTACTGACAGGATTGTGATTGTGATAAATGCAAATAAAAATCAATTTTTAAAGAAACATACTTGACCTTTTGAACAATCTTTCCTTTTGTATTTTAGCAAGATGAAGACAGGTTTATGTACTTTAATCAAGTCCACGTGGTGAGGTCTGGAATCATAACTGAACCAAACCTCGTAATTGAAGTGAACTGCTCGGTGAAGCGCGAGTATGACGTTCAGATATCATACCGCCCTCACATGTGGACCAAGTTCCTCCAGGAAGAAGGCTATGGAAACTTTACCGTCGAGTTGTATCAATACCCGGACGACAACTTCGATATACCCTACCCGACCTCGAGTTATCCAAGACAGGTAAAGTTAATCGATGAAAATCGTAGTATAAATCATAATAATGGCGATATTCTCGTTTACAATTGGGCTTCCCATGTTTTTGGACTGTTTTCGTGAAGGATACTTTATTGAGAATAAGTGACTTATAGATATGACCTGCGTAGAAACTTTTTGGGGGGTTTGAAGCATGAAACACAGTACAAAACAAAACAAAGATTGACATGTTGAACATTTCATATTTTGTGTTTCGATAGTTCATAGTCCTTGTGTTAATGACCACTGACTTTGATCTTTAAATGTTACTCATTAAAGACACTATATAACACTGGAAGACCCGTTTAAAAAAATTGTCGAACTTTGCTATCTGACATATCTGACAGTTTTGAATGGACAAATAAACACCCTAGAACACAACAGTTTGGACAGTTATGCTGTCACTAGTACAATATGTGCAGATACAAATTGGCACATTAATTTTATATCGGGCGATAGGAAATTCTGCAACACAGCAGTCTATGGAGAAACGCTAGAATGGTCTCTCAGTGATTTTCACTTTTTTAAAGCACTTAATGATTGTTTTACACTGCAATTTTTTTCAGGGCTTCATTTTTAGACCGTATCAAAGACACTAGTAGCATGGGGACTCATGTAGCTCAGATTTTTAAAACTGGAAACATTGTTATACAATGCCTTTAAGCCCTCGTTTTGTTATGTAGACACTTTAGTTTTCTTCATTCTTTCTTCCATCAACTATTATAATTCAATCTGTCTCATTTGACGAGTCTTCCTGCCTGTTCTTCAATCGGTGACTAGAACTGTTAAAAATAAGCATCCTTTTTAGAGGGAAGGAGTGTCTGGCGAAAAAAAATGCTTTACTTGGGATAAGTGTATGTTATCACGTCAACCCAATACTTCCTGTAGTTCCTAAATGAAGGACGAAAGGGGGCGAGAAAATGGGTGAGAAAAAATAAACCCAAAGGCACAAATGAAAAGATTCAAAAGAGACGGAGACAATGTGAAAGAAAGTAATTTAATAGGCGGCGGAGGGGGGGGTGGGGTCATATGTCTAGGTACACAAATCGCATACATGTACCGTATTAGTTTTATCAAACTCCATATTTTTTGTGATTCTACTAACAAGGTTAATATAAAGGATACTATCTATCTGGCGACCAAAATGGAGTTTGTCGATGACTTGAAAATCGTAAATGAGGCATGCTTCGCAACACCATCATCTAACCCACACGACTCTACCAGTCTCAACCTTATCGAAGACAGGTAACACTAGACTACCAACGTAAATCGTCCTGGATCACAAATAAATAAATTCCGAATCAGTTAAAAAGATAAAGGGGGAATTGAAAGCATGTCTTCATTTTGGGTGTGAATTCTTTTAGAATCGATACGTCAAGGTTTCTTATGTAAAAGTGTACCAGTTAAATGCTTCCTGCTCGTTCAATAACCACTGTCAATCATAGGATTGTTAAAGGGTCTTCATCAAATCCCAAAGAAGAATGCTCTATGGTTCAAATCGATGCGAACTACCAAAAAAATTTTTAATGTACAACAATGCTGTTCTGTTTGCCCTAACATCCGCTTTTTTTTTTTCTGAAAGGGGAGGGGTTTCCAGAAAAGGGGGTGTTTGGGGTTTATTTTGTAAAATATGATGTTTTGAATATCCCAAATACCCCCTCCCCCTATACGCCCTATGCTGTCAGTCTAGCTTAATGCTGGTTTGAATTATATCATAGTCATACCTTAGTATAATACTATCATAAACACACTTCTTCCTCTCTAACTAATATGAGTATAACAATTCAAGACAAATACTTGTAGCCTGGATACAGATTCTAATGTTTCGACCATTTTGTTTAATGAACAATTTTCGACTTCTCTCAATCCAGGTAGTTAATTGTAAAATAATGCCATCTTGTTCGAAAAGGAGACAAAATATCATTATTATTTCACAATGTGTAATTAAACATTATCAATCAAATATGGTGGATAATCGAAACATTTCAGAATGTGGTCTTTCCCATGAACTGTATCACTCGTTGATTGTAACCGTTATAACTTTCATTTTTGCACATTATTCTCCTGCACTGCATTATTCCTCAACCATGTTTAAACAATATGAAACTCTACGAGTCTTGATGTTGGTGTATTCTTTTTACCCATCTATTCTAGCAGATATTACAGACACTTTGTGACTAAAATCTCACACCTTGTTTGACAGGTGTCCTGCATCCGACAATGTAGTGATCTACCCCTCCGATCAACCGACGCTACACCCCTTCTCCTTCCAAGTATTCGCATTTAACTCCGACATGGACGTGGTAATTATTTTTCTCTGATTGACTGCTTAAGACACTGAAAAGAAATTACTGATGTCATTTGCCCGTTTTGTAATTACATCACTGCTTTTATTCATATTTAAGGTGTAAGAATAACGATGTTCACTGAATAAGATCTACAATATAATGAGCTTACAGACCGTTAACATTTTCCGTTTAATAAATTAATTTGACCCTTTTTCAATTTTGATTAATTAATGTATTTAATTATTTGTCTATTCAGTATTTTTTCATTGTTTATTTCTTTGGTCTTGTACACGTGTCCATATAGTAAATTCGATTAGTTAAGTACAATAACGTGATCCAGTTTTGTTAATTTCTTTAGGTCTACATTCACTGCAAAGTATTGGTTTGCCAGCAGTCCGACACACACGACAGGTGTACTCAAGTTTGCCAAAATTCCCGTAAGAAGCGTGAATCTCGTGATCTCCGAGATGTGAGCTCCGTGCACCATACTGTTTCTCTGGGACCATTCATGATGTTAGCCTAGCGGTAAGTTAAAACTGCACACGAGAGTCCCTGTGTGGTTTTCTATATATATATATATTTTTTTTTTATTAAAATGAGGTTTCTTAAAAGCACCTTTGGCCTATTACTTTTCTAAAAAGAGCTTGAAGCCATTGATTGCTCTTCTTTTTCTTGTTAGTACATTTCAATTTGGGTGAAACATAAGAACATCTTTCTTGTGATTTTCCTTTTTAAGTCTTATATCGGACTGTCACATTCCGTTGACGACGGCGTTGACGGTAACGATGAGGACTACAAGAAACGACAACGACAACTACTCTTACTACCGCGTTTAGATAAACGTTTGTTACCTCTGCCGTAAAGTGAAATAGAGTATACTCTAGTCTCGAATCTGACTAAAATGTCAAATCACCAAGCAACAATTTAATAACCCTGTGAAAACAAAACAATACATATTAGTTAATCATTGATTCAATTACTTCAGAAGTAAGAAAACAATACAATGTCTAATTATCATTGAAGACAAAGAAATTAAATTCCTGAATCATTGAAGATAAAGCATGTTAGATTACAACCTGATTATAATCACTACCTGCGTGTCTTCAATCATATCTTTACAGGTTGAACGGACACAATGTTGATCCATGGCTTGAGTATCATTCATCTGTCGACATGGTCTCAAAAACATAACCTCGGATATCAAGACACGGACATAACTTCGATGATTGATGAGGACGCCCTCCCGCGTCTTCTTTAGTCACATTTCTTTTGCTTGAATACGCCCTATCGTTCGCGATGCTTGTATTATTTCGATTTCATTCATTACTGTGTAGCCTTTAAAAATGTATTTTTGTTTTAGGAAAAACTGGCGCTTGGA
The DNA here is from genome assembly GCA_001188425.1 of Eucidaris tribuloides. Classification (NCBI taxonomy): domain Eukaryota; kingdom Metazoa; phylum Echinodermata; class Echinoidea; order Cidaroida; family Cidaridae; genus Eucidaris; species Eucidaris tribuloides. Next base: position 58,827 of record JZLH01S0255202.1, on the reverse strand, counting down.
TATATTTCAACTTTATGAACTTTCATCTCTTTGGATATTTACTGTTACTCCATATAATTATGTTTATGGCAAAATTGAATCATTAACACCATGACAGTCACTATATTGTTTCGATGGAAAGAAATACACCACTTAACAATTTAAGTAGATGTGGCAATCATAAACAATTTGCTCAATTTTTTTTTTTATGTCGTATCAATTAATTCAGATAAATTGATGTATTGATATTTTCAATTCATTGTACTAACTGTCTACGTGAACGTATTTGTTTCCGTAGTACCTGAAAAATAAACCAAAATCAAAGTGTTCAATATGATTAGGGAATTTAAGTAAGATTACAGTCTTGGTTCAGGAGTTTGTCTTAACATGTCCCCAATCTGGATGAAATTGTTTTCAAAATAATCATGCGGATTTATATCTATCCGGATAGCCATTTAATAGATTAACTGATTTGATTTCACCAGTAATCATGGTAATTTGTATAAATATGATTGAAACTTATCACATATTTTACATTGCAAAGGCAATGTCGTCAAACAAACAAAGTCAAAATCGTTCCGATGCTAACATAAACATTAATCACTCGTAAGTAGGCTTCCAAATTATATTTCTTTTCCACATATTGCTACGTTATTTTTGCATGCTATTCAATTGAGGCGAATTTTAAGTCCCTTGTGTGTGAATATAATGTGATGTCAATTTTTAAAAATTGTAGCATACTAACGTCCTTAAATTTGAAGTTTCACATTTCTTTTATAATTTCATCACTGACACAATTTAACTAGATAATTACAGGAGTCATATTATTTTGGTATGTGGTTATTCAATTCATTCCTGGCTTTAATCATGTCTAAAATACAACGTTGATCGAGGCCATTCTCGACCAAAGACCATGTGGTGGAGGATTCGTTTTTCTTCATCATTTCCTTTAATACTATAGGAAATTGTTCTAGTTAACGTCTCTGCTGCTGTAACGATGTACAGTGTGTGTCTCATTAGTTATTCAAAGCGGATTACTCTCTTCCTCTTGAAATATATAGAACATCACAATATTGTAATCGTAAATTTCAAATGTATTATTAAGTTTAAAAATAAGTTTCCAGGCTTTCCTTTTCGTAGACTGTCAATTATAAGGGTAAAATGATATAATGATAATGACAAAACTTCAATTAGTCTAAGTTCGTGGACTGCTTTTTTGTGTGCCCAAAGCCCAAAGCGAATTGTGGGCAAAGCTAGTCTAAGTTTCCAGACTTGCGTCTAATCCAAGTTTCTAAACCTCCCTAGTGATTAAGGTGAGTAAAAAGAGCTGCCCAACGTTGCTCAACCTAAACGTTGACATGAAATGGCTCAAGTGGATAATTAATTGATCAATGTGTTTATTAGAAAAATATGGATTACACGCAGCTTTGCCTCAAGATAAATTATAATTCCTACCTTATACCTTGTACCGTCGAGTCGTGTCCGACCCCTGATGACCCTTCTGAATTCTGATATTCACTCTCATCACGACATTTGGCCAAGCGGATAGCTTCAGGAAGTTGCATATTGCGGATGCCATCCATCCACCTTGCTCTTGGTCGTCCTCTGCACCGTGTTCCAGGTACCATATCCCGCTTTAAGGATTTGTGTCTGCAGCAAAATGACCGAAGAATCTCAGAGCAGATGTTACTATCAATTTTTCGAGCGGCTCACCAGGATCCAAGGCATCGATTATCCACAGATTGGTTTTCCTGTCTGTCCATGATATTCAAAGAAGACGGCGCCAACACCGTAACTCAAACGCGTCAACTTTTCTCCTATCAGCTTTCCTAACAACCCATGTCTCAGAACTGTACAAAAACACTGGGAAGACAAGGAAGACAAGGACTCTCATTAGTTTAACTCTTAACATGCCGAATTATTTCAACCTCTATGGACTTTACATGTATTACTTGGTGCAGATATGCGACTTTGGCACGTTAAGAGTTAATCCTTAATCTGTTTGCTAATTCCTATGTCCTTCCAAACCTTCTCAAGTTTCCTAACTGCACTCTTTCCTAACGAAATGCGCCTTCTGATACTTTTTTCACAGCGACTGTTACTAGTTCCTGCACGTGGAAAAACCAACATTTATCAGCATGTTCAAGCCATACGGCACTTTACTTCTTATCGTGTTGCAATTTGAATGTTCCCCACTGTTATAATTCTGTGACGTGACAGCTACCTTGTCTCCATACGTTGTTCTCTACACAGCTGCGTGGCTAAAAATGTTTAGGTGCAGTCATCGAAATTAGTATCAATATAACGTTTATTCGTGCAGCTATTACTCAAAGGGATATGAAAGAGAGAAAATAATAATTTACTATTGAAGACAATGATGAATTTTGTGCAAATGCCTTCATTATTTTGACGCATTTATCGTTATTACTATTGGTTTTCTTTGGTACATGGGAACTCTTTTTAGATAAATTTATAATCTATGACGTCACCGCTACTCTAACGTTGAGAACTGTCTACAGACGTTGTTCTCTACACAGCTGCTTGGTTTACATTTAGATTGAGTTGATTATGGTTAGGTGGTATTTAGTATCATTCTGACGTTTATTTGTGTAGCTATTTGTTTTAATAAAATGGATATGAAAGGGAGTATTATATTGGCGCGTTTGTTATTATTATTGGTATGACTGCCTCGTACTTTGGCGGGTATATGGGAGCTCTTTCAAAATAAATTTCGCATTGTTCTCCGCATTTGTCAGTTTTGTTATTTTTCGTAGTGCTTCTTTATGTGAACAGCGGATGGGTTTATCCCATATTCTGCATGATTTTACTTTATTCAACTGTATTTGTTGAGACTTACAGCTGTATAACTTTACAACATGTCTGTGTCACATTTGTTAGTATCAATCACACACGCACGCACACACACACACACACACACACACACACACACACATACACACACACACAAATACACATACACACATACATAAGACACGCACACATACACATACACATGCACATTATATTCGCATAAAGTGTGCAATTTGAGAAGGTGTGTGCGCATGTGTTTGTGTTTGTGCGAATATGTGTGTACAAAAATAAGGAGATCCAGTCATTAGAGGAGCTCATCATAATAATGGTTAATTTGTTACGCAATTTCAGGAGGATTCCCAGGAATTACATACTGTACAAGGTATTAGAATACCCTTTGCCATAATCTCAACATTTGTTGTTGAAGAGCTCCTCAAATTACCAGTTTCTCCTCATTTCGTGAGTGTATTTATAGTAAACTCACAAAGCCTCAGACTGTACGGGCATACCAGAAAACACACACACACACACACACACACACACACACACACACACACACACACACACACACACACACACACACACACACACACACACACACACACACACACACACACACACACACACACACACACACACACACACACACACACACACACACACACACACACACACACACACACACACACACACACACTTTCTGGTATGCCCGTACAGTCCTGAGGCTTTTGTGAGTTTATATAAATACACCGCACGAAATGAGGAAAACTGTAATTTGAGGAGCTCTTCAACAACAAATGTGAGAATTAGGCAAGGGTATTCTAATACCTTGTACAGTATGTAATTCCTGGGAATCCTCCTGAAATTGCGTAACAAATTAACCATTATTATGATGAGCTCCTCTAATGACTGGATCTCCTTATTTTTGTAACACACATATTCGCCACAAACACAAAACACATGCGCACACACCTTCCTCAAATGCACACTTTATGGCGAATATAATGTGCATGTGTATGTGTATGTTGTGCGTGTCTTATGTATGTGTATGTGTATTTTGTTGTGTGTATGTGTGTGTGTGGTGTGTGTGTGTTGTGTGTGTGTGTGTGTGTGTGTGTGTCGTGTGTGTGCGTGCGTGTGTGATTGATACTAACCAATGTGACACAGACATGTTGTAAAAGTTATACAGCTGTAAGTCTCAACAAATACATGTTGAATAAAGTAAAATCATGCAGAATATGGGATAAACCCATCCGCTGTTCACATAAGAAGCATACGAAAAATAACAAAACTGACAAATGCGGAGAACAATGCGAAATTTATTTTGAAAGAGCTCCCATATACCTCGCCAAAGTACGAGGCAGTCCATACCAATAATAATAACAAACGCGCCAATATAATACTCCTTTCATATCCATTTTATTAAACAAATAGCTACACAAATAACGTCAGAATGATACTAAATACAACCTAACCATAATCATACTCAATCAAATGTAAACCAAGCAGCTGTGTAGAGAACAACGTCTGTAGACAGTTCTCAACGTTAGAGGTAGCGTGACGTCATAGATTATAATTTATCTAAAAAGAGTTCCCATGTACCAAAGAAAACCAATAGTAATAACGATAAATGCGTCAAAATAATGAAGGCATTGCACAAAATTCATCATTGTCTTCAATAGTTAAATTATTATTCTCTCTTCATATCCCTTTGAGTAATAGCTGCACGAATAAACGTTATATTGATACTAATTTCGATGACTGCACCTAAACATTTTAGCCACGCAGCTGTGTAGAGAAACTAACGGTATGGAGACAAGGTAGCTGTCACGTCACAGAATTATAACAGTGGGAACATTCAAATTGCAACACGATAAGAAGTAAGAGTGCCGTATGGCTTGAACATGCTGATAAATGTTTGGTTTTTCCACGTGCAGAACTAGTATACAGTCGCTGTGAAAAATAGTATCAGAAGGCGCATTTCGGTTAGGAAAGAGTGCAGTTAGGAAACTTGAAGAAGGTTGGAAGGACATGGAATTAGCAACAGTGTAAAGGATTAAACGTAAATGATAGAGTCCTTGTTCTTCCATTGTCTTGCAGTGTTTTTGTACAGTTCTGAGACATGGGTTGTTAGAAAGCTGATAGGAGAAAGTTGACGCGTTTGAGTTTACGGTGTTGGCGCCGTCTTCTTTGAATATCATGGACAGACAGGAAAACCAATCTGTGGCTATATCGATACCTTTGGATCCTGCGGTGAGCCGCTCGAAAAATTGATAGTAAATCTGCTCTGAGATTCTTCGTCATTTGCTGCAGACACAAATCCTTTAAAGCGGGATATGGTACCTGAACACGTGCAGAGGACGACCAATGAGCAAGGTGGTGGATGGCATCCTGCAATATGCAAACTTCCTGAAGCATCCGCTTGGCCGAATGTCGTGATGAGAGTGAATGTTCAGATTCAGAAGGGTCATCAGGGGTCGACACGACTCGACGGTACAAGGTATAAGGTAGGAATTATAATTTATCTTGAGAGCAAAGCCTGCGTGTAATCAATATTTCTAATAAATACATTTGATCAATTAATTACCACTTGAGCCATTTCATGTCAACGTTTAGTTTCGTTTCTGGGCAGCTCTTTTACTCACCCTTAATCACTAGGGAGGTTTAGAAACTTGGATTAGACGCAAGTCTGGAAACTTAGACTAGCTTTGCCCACAATTCGCTTTGGGCTTTGGGCACACAAAAAAAGCAGTACCACGAACTTAGACTAATCGAAGTTTTGTCATTATCATTATATGCATTTTACCCTTATAATTGAGCAGTCTCGAAAAGGCAAAGCCTGGAAACTTATTTTTAAACTTAATAATACATTTGAAATTTACGATTACAATATTGTGATTTCTATATATTTCAAGAGGAAGAGAGTAATCAGCTTTGAATAACTAATGAGACACACACCACATTCCGTTAGCAGCAGTAGAGAAGTTTAACTAGAACATTTCCTAGTATTAAAGGAAATGATGAAGAAAAACGAATCCTCCACCACATGGTCTTTGGTCGAGAATGTCTCGATCAACGTTGTATTTAGACATGATTAAAGCCAGGAATGAATTGAATAACCACATACCAAAATAATATGACTCCTGTAATATCTAGTTAAATTGTGTCAGTAATGTGAAAGTTCAAAATTTAAGATGTTAGTATGCTCACAATTTTAAAAATTGACATCACATTATATTCACAACACAAGGGACTTAAAATTCGGCCTTCAATTGAATAGCATGCAAAATAACGTAGCAATATGTGGAAAAGAAATATAATTTGGAAGCCTACTTTACGAGTGATTAATTTTATGCTAGCATCGGAACCGATTTTGACTTTGATTGTTTAACGACATTGCCTTTGCAATGTAAAATATGTGATAAGTTTCAATCATAATATACAAATTACCATGATTACTGGTGGAAATCAAATCAAGTTAATCTATTAAATGGCTATCCGGATAGATATAAATCCGCATGATTATTTTGAAAAACAATTTCATCCAGATTGGGGACATGTAAGACAAACTCCTGAACCAAGACTGTATCTTACTTAATTCCCTAATCATATTGAAACTTTGATTTTAGTTTATTTTTCAGGTACTACGGAAACAAATACGTTCGTCGTAGACAGTTAGTACAATGAATAAAAAATATCAATACAATCAATTTATCTGAATTAATTGATACGACATAAAAAAAAAAAATTGAGCAAAATTGTTAATGATTGCCCATCTACTTAAATTGTTAAGTGGGTATTCATTTCCATTGAAACAATATAGTGACTGTCATGGTGTAATATTCATTTGCATAAACATAATTATATGGAGTAACAGTAATATCCAAAGAGATGAAAGTTCATAAAAGTTGAAATAATCCAAGCGCCAGTTTTTCCTAAACAAAAATAATTTTTAAAGGCTACACAGTAATGAATGAAATCGAAATAATACAAGCATCGCGAACGATAGGGCGTATTCAAAAGCAAAAGAAATGTGACTAAAGAAAGACGCGGAGGGCGTCCTCATCAATCATCGAAGTTATGTCGTGTCTTGATAACCGAGGTTAGTTTTGAGACGCATGTCGACAGATGAATGATACTGCAGCCATGGATCAACATTGTGTCCGTTCAACCTGTAAAGATATGATTGAAGACACGCAGGTAGTGATTATAATCAGGTTGTAATCTAACATGCTTTATCTTCAATGATTCAGGATTTAATTTCTTTGTCTTCAATGATATTAACATGTATTGTTTTTCTTACTTCTGAAGTAATTGAATCAATGATTAACTAATATGTAATTGTTTTGTTTTCACAGGGTTATTAAATTTGGGCTTGGTGATTTGACATTTTAGTCAGATTCGAGATAGAGTATACTCTATTTCACTTTACGGCAGAGGTAACAAACGTTTATCTAAACGCGGTAGTAAGAGTAGTTGTCGTTGTCGTTTCTTGTAGTCCAACTGTCACGCCGTCGTCAACGGAATGTGACAGTCCGATATAAAGACTTAAAAAAGGAAATCACAAGAAAGATGTTCTTATGTTCCCCCAAATTGAAATGTACAACAAGAAAAAGAAGAGCAATCATGGCTTCAAGCTCTTTTTTAGAAAAGTAATAGGCCAAAGGTGCTTTAAGAAACGTCATTTTAATTAAAAAAAAATTATGGCAATTCCGTGATTAGTTACGTTACACTTTATGAAAACTTTGCTCAACATTTGGCTCTCTACATGAATATGCTTTCATATAATTGTCGTTTTGTACCTGTCCAATTCTCTAGACTGGCACTACTTTCACAACATCAAGCAAAAATCATGAAGCATGTTTTCAGTGGTATAACAAGAAATCTTTAATTATGTTAGTTACGTTAGAAAAAGAGACATGGAAACAAAATGACAAGTCTTTGTCCTCAAAGTTTCCATTCAACCTGTATTCAACCTGACATCAAATTGTGGCTAATTAATTCATCGCTATTTCTGACAATCTTGCTAAAGTCATTTGCATATCTAACTTATTGATAAAATCTTTTCATTTTAACTACAACAGCAAAAACATGGTTTAGTTTTACGTTAGCGGTTAGTTTACGTTACATTTGTCCATCCACACAAATTCTCGTTTATTCATGTCTTTTTCAAATTTAGTAATGCATATGTGGGCTTTATTTCTTTCAACACAATGAGAAGAGGCTATTGCATGAAAAAACTGCAGATAAATGATAGTTTTTCATAAAACTGAGATTTAGTCACACTAGTCCCACATGTGGTATTTTCATGATGGTTCTGATTCTCCAGAAGGTGCTGTTGAACATGTAAATTTAGAGTGAAATGAATGTCCCGCAATTGTTTCTTCATAGATTCATACCCTCATTCAAACGCATTAAAATGTAATATTTACTCCAAGATAGAGAATTTTATATAATTTGTGATTTGTCCAGTATTCACGGAATTGCCCATATATATATATAGAAAAACAGGGACTCTCGTTGCACTTTATAAACTTACCGCTAGCTAACATCAATGAATGGTCCCAGAGAAACAGTATGTGCACGGAGCTCACTATCTCGGAGATCACGACGAATTCACGCTCTTACGGGAATTTGGCAACTGAGTACACCTTCGTGTGTGTCGGACTGCTGGCAAACCAATAACTTTGCAGGAATGTAGACCTAAAGAAATTAACAAAACTGGGATCAGTATATATGATACGTAACTAATAACGATTTAACATATTGACACGTGTACAAGACCAAAGAAATAAACAATAAAAACTACTGAATAGACAAATTAAATTAAATACATTATTAATCAAATTGAAAAAGGGTCAAATTAATTTATTAAACAGAGAATGGAACGGTCTGTAAGCTCATTATATGAGATCCTATATTTCAGTGAACATCGTTATTCTTACACACCTTAAAAATATGAATAAAGCATGATTAATTAAAACGGGAAAAAAAAACAAAAATGACATCAGTAATCTTCTTTCAGTGTCTTAAGCATCAATCAGGAGAAAAATAAATTACCACGTCCATGTCGGAAGTTAAATAGCGAAATACTTGGAAGGCGACCAGGGGTGTAGCTTGCGGTTGATCGAGGGTAATCACATACATTGTCGATGCAGGAACACCTGTCAAGCAAGGCGTGAAGATTTAGTCAAAAGTGTCTGTAATATCTGCTTACGAAATAGATGGGTAAAAAGAATACACACCAACATAGACTCGTAGAGTTTCATATTTGTTTAAACATGGTTGAGGAATAAGCAGTGCAGAGAAAATAATGTGGCAAAAATGAAAGTTATAGAGCGGTTTACAATCACGAGTGATACAGTTCATGGGAAAGACCACATTCTGAATGTTTTCGATATCCACCATCATTTGATTGCTAATCGTTTAATTAAGCACATTGTAAATAATAATGATATTTTGTCTCCTTTCGAACAAGATGGCATTATTTTACAATCAACTACCTGGATTTGACGAGAAGTCGGAAAATTGTTCATTAAACAAAATGGTCGAAACATTAGAATCTGTATCCAGGCTCAAGTATTGTCTTGAATTGTTATACCATATTAGTTAGAGAGGAAAAGTGTGTTAATGAATAGTAATTATACTAAGGTATGACTATGATATAAATTCAAACGAGTTACGGGTGCGGTTGAATGGGTAAGGCGACAGCATTAAGCTAGAACTGACAGCATAGACGTATAGGGGGAGGGGGTATTTGGGATATTCAAACATATATTTTAACAAAATAACCCAAACACCCCCTTTTCTGGAAACCCTCTCCCCCTTTCAGAAAAAAAAAACAGCGGATGTAGGGAAAACGAACAGCATTGTTGTACATTAAAAAAAAAAATTTTTGGTAGTTCGGCATCGATTTGAACCATAGAGCATTCTTCTTTGGGATTTGAATGAAGACCCTTTTAAGCAAATCCTATGCAATTGACAGTGGTTATTGAACGGAGCAGGAAGCATTTAACTGGTACATCTTTTACAATAAGAAACCTGACCAGTAATCGATTCTAACAGAATTCACACCAAATGAAGACTGCTTTCATTCCCCCTTTCTTTTTAACTGATTCGGAATTTATTTATTTGTGAATCCAGGAACGATTTACGTGGTCATCTAGTGTACCTGTCTTCGATAAGGTTGAGACTGGTAGAGTCGTGTGGGTTTAGATGATGGTGTTGCGAAAGCATGCGCTCATTTACGATTTTAATCATCGACAAACTCCATTTTGGTCTTCCAGATAGATAGTTTCCTTTATATTAACCTGTTAGATAGAACACAAAAAATATGGAGTTTGATAAAACTAATACGGTACATGTATGCGATTGTGTGTACATAGACATAGTGAACCCCCCCCCCCCTCCGCCGCCTATTAAAATTACTTCTTCATGCATTGTCTCCGTTCTTTTGAATCTTTTCATTTGTTGCCTTTGTTTTGTTTTTCTCACCGCATTTTCTCGCCCCCTTTCGTCCTTCAAATTTAGGAACTACAGGAAGTATTGGGTTTACGTGAAACATACACTATATGCCAAGTAAAGCATTTTTTTTCGCCAGAGCACTCCTTCCCTCTAAATAAAGGAATGCTTATTTACAGGTTCTCAGTCCGATTGAAGAACAGGCAGGAAAGACCTCGTCAATGAAGACAGATTGAATATAAAAATAGTTGATGGAAGAAAGAATGAAGAAAACTAAAGTGCCTACATAACAAAACGAGGGCTTAAAGGCATTGTATAAATGTTTCCAGTTTAAAAATCTGAGCTACATGAGTCCCCATGCTACTAGTGGTCTTTTGATAGGGGGGGGGGGGGGCGGTCTAAAAATGAAGCCCTGAAAAAATTGCAGGTGTAAAACAATCATTTAAGTGCTTTAAAAAAGTGAAAATCACTGAGAGACCATTCTAGCGTTCTCACATAGACTGCTGTGTTGCAGAATTTCCTATCGCGCCGCGATATAAAATATAATGTGGCCAATTTGTATCTGCACATATTGTAGCTAGTGGACAGCATAACTGTCCAAACTGTTGTGTTCTAGGGTGTTTTAATTTGTCCATTCAAACTGTCAGAATATCGTCAGATAGCAAAGTTCGATACAATTTTTAAAACGGGTCTCTAGTGTTAATAGTGTCTTTAAAAATGAGTAACATTTAAAGATCAAAAGTCAGTTGGTATTAAACAGAGGACTATGAACTATCGAAACACCAAATATGAAATGTTCAACATGTCAATCTTTGTTGTTTGTACTGTGTTCATGGGCTTCAAACCCCCAAAAAGTTTCTACGCAGGTCATATCTATAAGTCACTTATTCTCATAAGTATCCTTCACGAAAACAGTCAAAACATGGGAACCCAATTGTAAACGAGATCAATCGGCCATGAATATGATTTATAACTCACGATTTTCATCGGTTAGTTTACCTGTCTGGATAAGCTCGAGTCGGTAGGTATGTCGAAGTTGTTGTCCGGGTATTGATACAACTCGACAGTAAAGTTTTCCATAGGCCCTTCTTCCTGGAGGTATTTGTCACGTGTGAAGGGCGGTAGATATCTGACGTCATACTCGCGCTTCACCGAGCAGTTCACTTCAATTACGAGGTTTTGGTTCAGGATTATAGTTCCAGACTGACCACGTGGCTTGATTAAAGTAGGCACAAACTGTCTTCATCTGCTACAATACAAAAGGAAAAGATTGTTCAAAAAGGTCAAGTATGTTTCTTTAAAAATTGATTTTATTGCATTTATCCACAATCACAATCCGTCGTAATAGAGGAAATAAGTAAGTAAACAAACAGTCTTATAGACCGAAATATTTATACACGTGTTCATAGAGTAAAGAACAGGACATTATACTGTAGAAATAAATACTATTATAAAACTTACAGTAAACTGTTGTAACTTCACTGACAGTTTCAAATAAAAAAAGGGCAAAAAAGTAGTGTAGAACTGGCATGTTAAAAAAAAAAGAGAGAACCGGGGGTCCATCTCCAAGAAGATAAGAAGAGATACATATTTGAAGATACAAAGAAAGCATACAGAACACCACAAGCATAGACAACGTGACCACTCAAGCTTTTTTATGGGGGGGGGGGGAACTAACAAAGATAAACATCCTCCAAAATGTTGGCACAGAATGTAACGGGGAGAAATTTTAAGACAGTAATAATTGTTTTTACATATTCAAAATAAGATGGCAGAAAAGTAAGTGATGTAATTTACTGTCCACTGTTTATCATATTGAGTATTTCAAAAATCAAATGTTGGTTACATTGTAAATAGAGGAAGAGGTGATAATACAGTGGCAGAAAAGAGTTGAGTATGAAAACTGATAAAACTTTTGGCATTCTTACCACCACAGATGTAGGCCGCAGGCACCAAAGTGGCGCTGAAATGCGATAGTCTCGGTATCGTAATCGTAGCGCTGGCAGCTAGAGATTATCTTCTCAACA
>JZLH01S0255180.1:15198-29695 GCA_001188425.1 Eucidaris tribuloides | reverse complement strand
TTTGATTGCAACACTCAGTCTTTTAGGGGAACAGGTATCTTGATCCCTTCATCATAGATTGCCGTATTGAGGTACAAGACAGTGTTTTCAGGACCTTCTTTTTTTAATGGCGGAACATGGCCCGTTTACCCAAGAATCAGTTTTTGTCGATTGGAACAACCTTTTTGGTCAATCTACTCACAAAGTATTCTACTGTCAGCCCGACATCAAGGAAAATACATTAAAACCTACTGGAATTGTTTATAGTGACAAATTATGTTATCTGTGCATGAGGACAGGAGAGAGAGAAGAGAGTGCGGTATGTGCGTTATCTATTAGGAAAGTCGAGTCTCCCCCGACACTTTTACATTTTGAGATTTTCCCGATGGAGGATACTGTTAAGAGCGAGGCAAGGTTAAGTAGGCATTTGATGAGTATATAGGTCTATCTAAGACCATATTGCAAAGAGATGTCATTTTTGCCACTTTTACCCCAAATTTACGTGGCTTTTTTGAAAATTATTCTTTACTTGTATTTGTGGAGCTTTATTACTTTTTTAGTTCGTGTTTTCTATTGCATGGCACGACTATGAAGAAATATGAATTGTTATAATATGACAATTTTGGTCATATTAAGTTTAATCAACATCATGCCATATTTCCCGCCATTAATCTTCTTACCAGTGTCACGGGCTCTCTCTCAGGAAGGGGCTGTATCACTTAGACGTACGTCACTTTAATCGACATCAATTATTTTTATTCCTGTTGACAGGAACTCACAATGCAACCCGGCTGATAGGTGTTTACGGCTTTTGGTATGTTGGAACAGTAAACGGTATTGTGATATGGCACGACCAACAACACAGACAGAAGACGGAAGAACACACGCATGCTACTTGTACAACGGCGCCAATTTAGGTGTGTGTACCCTGTTTGTATGTTTTGTGTGAATGTGGTTGTTGTGTATATTTTTTTTCTTTGTTTATGTAATCTATCGAATAACCATCTTTCAAACTACACTACTTTCTCTTTTGGAACAACTGGAAGGTGCTAATTTAATTTAGACCTATATGTGTGTTGGAAGATCAGTGCAATAGTTAGAATGTGTGTGGCTGTGTGTGTGTGTGTCGGTTTGTGTGTGTGTTTTGTGGAACTATTGCATGTCAATCTTTTTGACTAGTTATGTGTTTACACCAACACCCACTATTAGGAGATCCAGACCAATTAGTTTTATTTACCCAAATCGTGTCCGGAAAAGCTACTGCTAATTGAATGTAGCAGCATTAGATACGGCAGAAATGTTTATAATATAGGTGTGATATTTCCCTCCCTTTCCTTGCGGTTCATCCATTTAGCGAAGCTCTGTTGAAGGTCTAATTAACTTTTCTCTCCAGGAAGATATGTTCTTCTTTACCAAGTATGTTACCAACCAATCTCGTTTGTAGTTACATCGTGACTTGAGTCTCGGCCCCGTATAGTATGCCGATTTTTTTTCGCTTTCGTATTTCCTTCTTCTCCCATTTGTCTTACTTCATCTTCGCTATTTTCTTCTTTTCGTTTTAAGCTTCTCCTTTCTTCTATTCTTCTCCTTCTTTTTCTTCTTCTTTTTCTTCTTCTTCTTCTTCCTTTCTTCTCCTTCTTTATGTCCTCTTTTTCTTTTTTCTTTTTTATTTTTCTCCTTCCTCTCTTCTTTGCTCCGTTCATTCCCTCTTGTTTTCTCTCTTCTTCTTTATTTTTTCTTCGTCTCCGCTTCTTCTTGTTTCTGCGTTTTCTTGTTCTCCTTATCTTTTTCTTTTTTTCTTCTTTCTTCTTTCTTCGTCGTACTCGCTTTTTTTTTTTTCTTTCCTCTCCTTTCCTCAACTTCTTCTCTTCTTCAGTCTCCTCTGTTTCTCCTTTTCTTCTTATTTTCTTCTTTCTCTTGATTCTTGTTCTTGTCTTGTTTCTTCTGTGTTCTTGTTCTTCTTGTTCTTCTTGTTCTTGTCTTTTCTTCTTCTTTTTCTCTTCTTCTTGCTTGTTCTTCTTCTTCTTCTGCTTCTCCTTTCTTCTTATTTTCTTCGTTTCTTGTTTTTATCTAGCTACTTATTCTCGTTGTCCCTCTTCTCCTTTTGCTTGTGTCGTTTTCGTCCTTTAAATGTACGCATACGTTTGTTGTAGAAAAAAATATTCGGCATTGAGTTCCGTTCACATCTCAGACGGGGAATCGATATTATTATTTCGTTCTTAATAGACATAAATAAAAACAATCACACTTAATAATGGGATGAAGGATGTTGAAGTCATATTACGCTAATAAAGTCTTAAAATGTCATACAAGATGCTCACTTTTTCCCACCTCGTCATTAAAGCATTGTACGCTGCACGAGTCTGATATGTGAATGGGTCCATAACCATCTAATATATATTGCACACACGGCACGGATGACTCTGCACATATTCTAAAATCGAGAGGCTGTACCAATTCGACTCTCCGCGCCCTAAATTTAAATAGAGTCGCATGCAGATTATTTGTTATCGAGATCAGCTACTCATTCCAGCGACTATAAATGTTAATCACTCGTCTTTCCGGCGTATAATTACAGAAATAAGGAAACCTTCGAATTTCCCTGCATAATTATGGTTAACAGCGACACCAATTTTCATAACAAGGGTTAAGCACATATTCGATCATTTGAATCTATTTCCAGATATAGACTTAGTTTAACAGCTGTCTACATCCTCGCATACTGCTTTATGACCGTCGGAGTATGTAAAAGTTCTATTCTCATGTATAGCGCCGTTATGAGTTGTCAGAACCGGTAAACTTAATTCACTTTTGAACAGCAAATACAATACACGATGACTTCCTTGGTTTATTGAGTAAATTTATCGGTAAATCTTTCTGCTTCAATAAGCCGAATAGCACACAGGCGACTGACGATACGGGAACAATATGAGACCCCCCCCCCAGACAAAAAGAAGATAACATAAACACGCCTTTTCGGTGTATTTATTGTTCAGTGTTTGTAGTACCCCCCCGCCCAGCGCACATATAGAATGCCATGATGATTGATACAATCGTCTTGGGTGAACACCACTCACAATGCTCCTGTTTTTCGCTGTTGTTTAATAATATAATGACCACCTACTAAATAGCCCCTTGATAAGTAGAACAATGACCGAGCAGGGCGCGAGTATCATTAGTTTGGACGGGGGGGGGGGGGGAGAGCAAGTGAAAAAACGTCCACACATGCTTTCGGCCCACCGGTGCTCTGCGCCACAAATTGTATGCAAGTTGCCGCTCACGAAAATTGCAATTTTCGTATCTTTTAATATTAATTTTGTTAACCATGCTTATGTTTCTATAGTGGCTTTTCAATGCTTTTCAAAACACTATATTTGCTTGGCATATCTTATGAATTTTTCAGTTGTCAAATTATCGGGGGGGGGTCTGGCAATTCGAAATGTCTGCAACCAATATTATTCATTCGTGGGGCGATCTGCCCCTGCCCCTCCACAATCGACGTCTTGATGACCTAGTACATCAAAATAACGACAATAACAAATGCAATAACGAAAACAGCATACACAACGACAAGTTAACAATCATTCATGAGTTCGTTTGGTCTTAGGGTTAAATTACTAAATAGGACACTATTAGCAGTTGAAAACACGTTTGTTTAGTATCTTGCAAAACTGACGTTGGACGAACAGAATCTGAGTCATGTTCTTGGATAATAGAACCGTTATAACTGATTTGCAATCGGCTGTTTCACTGAAGACAGTTATTCCGCCTATGAATTGATTTTATACCATACATGCCACACCTTTTAAAGCGCTAAGTTTAGTTCTGCTGCCAGTCTCGGCCGGCGTCCCTCGTGCGCCGTTCGCGCTCCCCGGCTTGTCGTTTTCGGGGAATTATTTCTCCATTTGAAGCTTTTATGCCAAAGGCTCATATCACTCAATACACAGATTCATAGAACTGTCCTCTCATTTTTTTTTTCATTAATTGCATGAAAATCTCAGGGGGACCCCGTTTTTCGCTATGTTTTACATTTCGCATCCAAAGGCTTAATAGGCGTTAAGGTTATACTGACTTATACCTCATCCAAGAACAAGAGCAGAAATCTAATCTTATCTGATGGAGAGTACTAATTCCCGAAAGAAGAAATCAACCCATTCGCTATTACCACATCGGACACAGCACTACAGCAGTCATTTCACTCAGCCACAACAGTGCACTCAGAGAGCCGCGAAACCAGAAGTACGGAGAGAGAGGGGAAGCGACATAAGTAACCCGCTGCTGGCACTCTGTATTTATTAAATCAATTTATCGACCCGTGAACAGCTATTCATGCCGAAATGACTCGGCGCTACACGCAGACTTTATATTTTTTAGTTATTCGAGTCAACTTTTACGATTTCCGACTGGTCATTAATCGTTGAGACATAGCATGATTAACAGATTTGAGGTATGTCTTCATCTATACTAATCACAGCTGGTTTTAGCAAATTCTATACTGAGAATATAGTACTTAAAAGGAGATCATTAACCACGCCTGAATGAAATTAGGGTCAGGAAACGTATTATTACAGCTGTTGAAATTGGTTTTCGAAAAGGATGCATTAAATGAGTTCATTAAAATTCTACGCGCTCTTGAGATCTATTTATGTATGAATGTTTTGTGTGTATGTGTGCTATTGAGTGTTGTGTATGTATACATATGGTGGTATTGTATATGAAGAGCTTTCGATTATGCATTTACATGCGCAATCTTTTACCACTAAAATTGTTATTAGTGACTCATCAACAATGTCTAACCACTACTGATGCTAGCGATATTGTTTTGAAAGCAATTGCCTTTAGAGGCCTTCGCCGGAATTTGCTTTGTTTTAACTTCCCATTCTTTCATTAAACTCGGCAAGGAAAATGCTTTTTCTCCCAAAGTTACATAAAGCTGACATATCCATTTTTGCAATTCAAACTCTTTCGTGATTTGCTTAACTGCTGCCGAATTCGTCCACCTGATTAATGTAGTAAATTATTTAATCTAATCAATTAATCATACATTGTAATATCTGTTTATTATTTATTATCTGATTTTATTGTTATTATTTATTGTTTATTATTATCTATGCTCCATCTATATATTATTATTACTTATTATTGCTTACTTC
Source organism: Eucidaris tribuloides (assembly GCA_001188425.1). NCBI lineage: Eukaryota > Metazoa > Echinodermata > Echinoidea > Cidaroida > Cidaridae > Eucidaris > Eucidaris tribuloides. Next base: position 24,563 of record JZLH01S0255180.1, on the reverse strand, counting down.
ATCATTATTATTATTATCTATTACTATTTTCTATAATCATTAAATACATTACTATTCTTCTTCTTCCCTCTCTTCTTCTCTTCTTCTTCTCTTCTTCTTTATCCTTCTTCTTCTTCTTCTTGTTCTTCTTCTTCTTCTTTTCTTCTCCTCCTCCTCTGCCCTCCTCCATCTCTACTCTACTACTTCGTAATACTTAATACTGCTGCTGACAATAAGTCTTCTTAATTTTGGCTACAAAAGGTTCGTTGCAGTAGGTGAAGCGCTCATGTAAAAAGGTGTAACTCTGATTATTCAAAATTTAAATTCCTTCTGATGAGTTGCATATCAATTAGAATTCCCATGATAAATCTTCATTTAAGTGCTATTCATTTTACTCTGCGATTTACAGTACAATATGGGTTACAGTAAATGTTTTGCCAAAATCGATAAAATATGCTCTGTCAAGAATGCCAGCATAAATCAAATTCACTTAACCTTTCGTATAACCGCACGATGGGTCGATAAATATCATGATCTTAATATAATCAGCATGACTAATTGCTTCAGTCAGCAGGCCAGGCTGCTCGTATAGTCTGAATTTGTGAAACAACCACTATCGTACGTCAATCTCAGAATGTCATCTTGATTCTTAACACGCCTTACGACGTTAGAAGGATTTCTCAATGAACAAGAAAAAAATCTGGTGATTTTTTTTGACGAGACCACAGAGTGTACTGTTATTGATTCATACGTCATTTTGACTCTTGCGACCATATTGTTTGCAATTCATTAGAGATTTAGTTTCATTTTTTTACGGTGAAAATTCCTTTAATATCCCCCAAAATTAAGTTTGTGCACATCGCTATTACACAAACAATTTATCAATTTATTGTCCCGGGCAAAAAATTAGTTGAATTTATTGGAAGTTACAAAATTTGAATTTTACTCTTGCTTTTCATTTTTGATGTTTATTTCTTTTATTTTTTTTGATCGTTTCTTAATGTGGCACCACATTTTCTTTCATGGATTGACACCCCTGAACCTCTATCGAAGCCAGTTTTATTTCTAAGGAAAAGTTATATTGTGAAGAAGTTGTCGGGGATTATCGCGATGCTCAACTCAATATTCAAAGCCACTAAGAAGGTGTCTTTGCTTGCTGTAATATCGCCGCTATTGTTTGCATAGTTCTTCTGTACTAGAAACATATTTTGTACAATTTTTTCACGGTAACAATTGGCTAAGCGTATGAGACATGATTTGTTATAACGTTTCTGTTTATTAGATTAAGCTGCATTACACCATGATATTTCGAGTGTTGAGTAAGAGTTAGCGTGTGGTGGCTCGTTTCTTTCTCCATTTGTCCCAATTAGTAGGGAAGCGACTGTCCTTTTCATGGAAACCATCGTTACGTCTAGGTGCCCAAGCAATTTTTTTAAATCAAATTAAATGCGTCAGTGACATTTTTTTGTCTTTCATTTATGTTAAGTAATTGAGTAAGGAGGGCTTCAAGAGGGCGTGGGTGCGAAGTATAATTCGTATAAATATGGTAAACCCGCCTTCTCAAAGCGAGACTACACCTGCATTCGCTAATCAATCGATTAAAATCAGTATAAAAAAAAAGATTTCTACCAAATATTTGCCGCCTAATCAGGAGGATCGAACCAGAACTTGTCAACCATGAGACCTCTCACTAACCCACCTGACCTTTAAGGCGTTTGTGACATCGATCGCAATAACGTTTTCTTGCGTGAACAGTGAAAAAACCGAAGCGGAGTCATTGGTTATTTGCCCAAGTCATTTGGTCAAAAACAGGTTTTGTGCCTGGAAGCAAGATGTGGGTAGATTGATAGACAGGAACGAGAGCAAAGTCTGGAAGCCCGGCGCTAAATACATGTAAAAAGCAGATTAAGATCTTTTTTTCGGGTAAGAACTATGGAAAGAACCTGTATTCCAGCTACATTGCTGTCTCTGTTACATCAATATGGTGGAGCAAATCTTAAGCCTTTTTTAATAATTGTTAAGTCGAATGCGATCTAGTGTGGGATCGGGTGATGTGCAATAGGTTGACTTGCCAAGCGCCACTTACGTGCCATTTTCATTCGCCGCAAAATTAGACACATCCTCTATAAGCCGTCATTGTGTATTTGTTTCACAGATATTAGTGATGCAGAATTGTCGACAAGATCTGCGTAAATGTTGATGGGGTCAATTACGGGGAATCTAGTATCTTTAGCGGTCCGGCGCGCGGCCCGCGCCGGGTAGCGGTGCTTTCTGTTTTTCGCTCAATCCTAGCACACTCAAGGTTATTGCCAGCTGGCATTGCTTCATGTAAACTGTCGAGCATGACAGTGGTTGACTTGTCCGGGACAAACCATGATTCGGAGATAACCTCATCGCAACCCTTGGCCAGGAGCGCACTTGAACCCGTGGCTAGATAGACGCATTCATTAATAGCTTTTTTCATGTGTGATATTTCTGTAAACTCATCTAACTAGTGGCAGCATGGCTTTCTACAGTTCTGTATAAAAAAGTCTAGGGCGTTTACTTGACAATTCGAGCATCACTTTGCGCAATAAATCAATATCTATGTAAATTGATAAATGTACACTGTATGATTAAATATAAGAAAGAATAAATGAATAAATAAATACATGAATGAATAGATAAAAAAAGTAAAAAATTAAAAAGTAAATATATATATATAAACAGATAAACAAATAAATATATGTAAGAATTCATAAATAAATAAATAAATAAATAAATAAATAATAAACAAATAAACAAATAAATAAATAACTTGTTTGTCCTTGCAAAATATGTTCATTGTGTTTCCTGGGAACAAGGAATTGAGTCAAACATGCGTTTACACGTTATACCATGTCTGGAATCTATTTGTAGAATTGTACCCGGCGTCTTTCTAAGGCCTCTCGTTATAAAACAAACTCCTTGAATGACAGACATCACCTGCCATTATACAATGACAAGGCGAATTTCTCACTCCGTAGAAACCTTCCTTCACGAGCTCATCATTTTTGTCATGTCCACGGGATTACTGATAATAATCAAATAATCTTTTCTTTCTTGTCGGCAATCTGTCCACTTCAAATGAAAACATAAAACACTTCACACAAAGTAAGTTCCCCCATTTTCAAAATACCATAACTTTTTAACGAAATAGTTTTGAGCAAAACAATTTGGCAGGAGTGTTTTTGCACTCATTGACTAAGTACTGTTTGAAAATATGATAGATTCGTCAAGTCATGCATGAGTGAGCTCATGTTAAAGGTAAAAATGTCACTTCTCATAATTTACAGAGGTCAATTTGGGGGATTTGTGATCCAGGATTGTAACAAATTCTGTTTCTGGTAAATGATTTAGTGTTATTTATGTTAATCATCTATCGTTTGACCCCCTTAAACCTCCTCAGACACTTTTCACATATTTTACGTTTCAGTGTGCTCAATTTAAAAATGTTTATCCTTCCAAAATTTTGAAATTGTCAAATCCATTAAATTTATTGAAACAAATTGAAATCGTTTATTTTTCAACAAAATGTGTCGGCATATGTTCACGAACATAAGAGGTTGTAACCATGGTAACCATGTCATGGTTGAGTGAGCACACTTTATTGATAAAGTAAACGATACAATTAAGTACTGTTATTTTGGCATAATAAATGACTCGTGCATGTGACGTTTGAAAAGTGACAATTTTGCCTTTAATGCATGCTTACTCATGCATGACCTGACGGATCAATTGCATTTTCACACAGATGTTTGTCAGTAAGTGTAGGAACAGCCCTGCCAAATGCTCAAAAAAAATCGTTAAAAGGTTATGGTATTTTGAATAAGTGGGAATTTACTCTTTGTGTATAGTGTTTATAATATTTAGCTCAGTGCAACTCCAAAATGTGTCTCATGAAAGACTTGAAAGTATATTTATAATAGTCGTTGTCCATCTTATATTCTGTCTGTTATTGTTATGATGTTGTCTGTTATTTTTGTTGTTGCTGTTGTTGTTGTATTTGTCTCTGCTGCTGTCGTTTTTATTGTTGTTGTATTTGTCTCTACTGCTGTCGTTTTTATTGTTGTTGTTGTTGTTGTTTTTTACATCGAGAAGAGGATGGTGGGTATACATTTTTAATTCAAATATCAGCCGTATTGCCGAGAAAAGGACAACTTCATAAATAAGCTTACCTATACAGTATTTCCCAAATACTGAAATTCAGATCAGATATTACAAGTGGTCCCTTTATCACGGTGATGGTTTTATAGAATTGTTTTATCAATCAAACAGTGATACTACCCAAATACATTAACGTTTTGCTTCATGGGATGATGTTCACTGTTATATAATTGTGTTTTTGTTTTGTCTTGTAGTGTATAACAATTCAATTGTGGTTTCACTTCGTTTTGTGGAACCAAATGATACTAAATAAAATGAAAATACGCTTATTTGCTGATGCAACAGAGTCTCTATCTTGCTCTACAAATAGATAAGCGCAGACAGACAGACAGAAGACAAATGTGCAAACATCATGCACGAATATATTTATAGTCACCCCAATTCATTGCAATTGGCTATATCTGTTATGTTTGTTACTCTAATTGGTTTTTTTTTAACTCAATTTGAAGGATTTGATTTCAATTATTTCATGTTATACATTCGTCTGCCAACATAACCAAAACACACCTCTTAATGTACGTGCATATACGTGTAACCCCTTGACACAATTATGGCTATCAATCGACCTATTTAGCAAAAATCCCCTGCAACATTTTGTGAAGAATCTGTGTCGGTGTACCAAATGAAGACTATTATCTGTCACACTACCTTCCCAATTAGCAGCTACCGTCGTCCTATTTACCTACAGGTAACTAGGTCTGGTCGAAAGACGTGTCTCGTAAGCAGGATGCTACTCAAAATTTTCATTTCCCCCTACGCCTCATGCGTGTTTCCACATATACGGACGCCACTTTCCCCCTATACGCTCTAATAGCCCGCTTTTCGCCTACGAACCTAAGTTTTTCCCTACAAAATAACCTAAACAAATGCAAGAAATTAATGTTTTTTAAGAAAGTAGATGTTTATGCGTAATTAGGCCTATATGGTTTCTGCGCCTGAGAAGCGAGTCCAACTGGAATATTGGATTTACCCAAACAATGTGTACAGACGAAATATGTAGGCATACGGGAGTTCTTTTTTTGAAAATTATCAGAATAAAGTTCAGATACATCAAATCCCCCTACTTCCCCCTACGGAAGGCCATTTTCCTCAAAGGTATCCCCTACAACCTTCCGGTGACTAAAATCTCCTACGGTAGGGGTTTTCCCCTACGAGTTGCAACCTTGGTCACGTCACCTTTATAATTGGCAGCTACCGCCGTCCCAGTTACCTGCAGGTAACTAGGGCTGATCGAAAGACGTGCCTCGTTAGCAGTGGCTAATGGCGATTTATTGTCTCATTTCCAGTACAACTTGAAAACACAGGGCTATTATTATTGATGTTGACGCAGATGTATTTCAACATGGAGGTATAACAGGTCTCGACCTTGAACGTAATTTTGTTATTCTTTCACACCATCCGTATTCATAATGCAGTATCACGTGTCTGAAATGGCTACTTTAACATTAAAGGCGTTAATTCGTTTGAAGAGTATAAGCATGCATTTCATTGTTATTGTTACACAAATAAATATATAAATTGTTACACAATTTAAGTTAAATTAAGTCAAAATGCTTACAGAAAAAAATACTGAGATTCCAAATTTTTATTCAATTTAAAATCTACCACTTTATAATGATCTTTTACAAATTACAAGAATTTCATTTGTTAATCTTTGCACAATGTTAGTAAACTATTCATTGATATGAATATTATATTACTTGCTCATTGAATAGATAAATTATTAAATATGATAGTATTGTATACTTTACACACTTCGATTAATTCATCCAATTGGTACCATTTTGGGAGGGGAGGGAGATCTGCCAATCTTCATGTTGTATCTTGCTTTGCTATTGTTTTTTGCTTGTTAAATTAAGAATTCATATTGATTTATAAAATTATGGGGGTCCACGTGGACAAAACCTTAAAGGCACTGTATAACAATGTTTCCAGTTTAAAAAATCTGAGCTACATGATTCCACATGCTACTAGTGTCTTTGATACAGTTTAAAAATGAAGCCCTGAAAAAATTGCAGTGTAAAACAATCATTAAGTGCTTTAAAAAAGTGAAAATCATTGAGAGACCATTCCAGCTTTTCTCCATAGACTGCTGTGTTGCAGAATTTCCTATCGCCCGATATAAAATTAATGTGCAAATTTGTATCTGCACATATTGTACTAGTGACAGCATAACTGTCTAAACTTTTGTGTTCTAGGGTGTTTATTTGTCCATTCAAACACTGTCAGATATGTCAGATAGCAAAGTTCGACAATTTTTTTTAAACGGGTCTTCCACAGTGTTATATAGTGTCTTTAAGGGGTTTTATTGTGGACTCCCGTTTCATCTGATATATTTATATTACTAAGCCTGTTTTTACATGTATGTAAATATTTTTTCTTTTCACATGTGTATTTTTCCATATTGTCTTTTTTGTTGTTGTTCTTCTTATGTGTTTAAATGTTCATTGTGTTGTGTATTAAAAAAAAGATGGAACGAATAAAGTTGAAAAAGTTGAAATTGAATTGAAATATCTTTTCGGCACTGTTCTGTGCTACCACAAATGGCTTACCTTAAAGCACAAGACTATAGTTTTGGTTGATCAGACAAAGTTTTGTCAATCTTTCACAGAGTATTCTATTGTCACCCCCAGACATCAGAAAACAGCATCAAACCTACTAAAAATTATTTATAGTGACAAATTATGATGTTTAGATTATAGGACAACATATACCGGTGTGTACATTATTTATGGAAAATGTCCCCCCCCCCCCCTCCTCCCGATATTTCATATTTGGAATAATTTCTCAAAAATGGCACATGAGCAAATTTCCAGCTCACATGGGTGTATCTAGAAAATTTTTTTTAACCATTTGACCAAAACTATCCCTTGGCTTTAATGTTCAGTCGCACTTTAAAATTGAGCTAAACCTATTCTGAGAATGAAAGACTCCGCAGGTTATTTTCAAGTGACATAGTGCATTCATAAGTTATAAGTTATACCGAAACACTACTGTACTGACAATTTGTTAGAAAGAGAACAAAAAAGGAGAAAAGGGGACTAAACGGGTCATCTGCAAAATTACGCTGCCGAAAAGTCATAAATCAAATGCACTTTTAAAACATGTCTTTAAAAATAACTAATGTTTCCATTTATTGTCATTGTAAATACGACATGCATTGACACCTCTGATTATAACTCCCATATACAATCTTTCCAAATATAGTATTTCGGTCGGGTATCGTGTAAATCATGTCGGCATTTTTTCAACATGACCGCAGAGATATGTTATGATTTTACTTTCCGTTCGCAGTGGGATGGAAATCCTACTTATCACTTCCAGTAGGATCGATTTAACCCGTTGATAGCCCCCATCCGCGACACCACTCCTTTGATATTACGTAACGTGGATGTGGGTTAATAACTCGGAAATCGCCAGATTGTGTTTTCCTTGACGATTGGTCGCCCTATATTTTGGTTCCTCAGGATCGGCGCGAAGGATTAATGATGAGGATATACGTGCTTGTGAGACATAGTGACATAAAAACAACACGTGATGATCATTAACAAATTATTTCATATTCAACAACCGTGCGGAGTAATCTTGTTATTGATACTGACTGTAAACTGCACGTTTAGTTTTTTCGGGTTTGTTGTTGTTATTTTTTTGTGGATCATGTTCATCATCAAATTAGATCCCAAGTACAGTTTTGGTCCATATTTTCACTCAATATTTCACAAAGTAAGGTTTTGGCACGCCAGACCTCAGAAAACAACATCAAATGCATTGGAAATTGTTTATAATGACACATTCTGATTAAAAAAAAAACATTGGGAAGCACATAACTGCGTGTATTTCCAATAAGTAAAGGGATTGGTTACCCCCAGTTTCTAATTCTTTATTAATTTCTCACAGCTAGAAAAGTTTCAGGCCGCAAAATTTTCAGGACATTAATAAATGATGCAGGGTCAATCCAAAAAAAAAAAAAATAGACAGTAAGAAAGATTTTCATATTTTTACTACCTACCAAAAGTATAAACCTCTAAAACCCATCAAATATCAAATATAATCTTGGTAAACATATTTCTTTCGGGAGGGATGGGGTGGGTATTGCCTAGAAAATCACATGCTCTGAAACTCTACCATGTTGGAGAAATTGATAGAAAAATAGAATAGTCTGGGCTCCGTCCGTTTTGCTATAGAAAATCTAGATACTGCCACCTGCTCCCCAATAATTAAAATTTACAATTTGACCCCATAAACAAATTTTCATTATTTTATTTTTTGTACCTTGGGTGACAATATAATACTTTTCAGGAAGATCGATTAAAAAACAAGGTGTGTTTTCGAGCACGGTTCTAAGAGGTACTGTAGAAGACCGTAAATGGATTCAGTGACGTCACGTTAAAAATCCGTTTATGAGGTGAATGTAATTAAGATATTAGATGTAATTCGTTGCTGAGAAAAATTAGGTGATCCGCCAGATCGTAAAAAACGACTGACTAGAGGGCCGAAGTAATGCCTAACGACATATTTAAAGAGTGAAATTGTTCGTGGCATTAATTGGAATTCCATTATGCTTTAAAAACAGAACTTAGTAGGAAAACATTTATCAAGTCAATAAAAATTGTAGGGAAGCATATAATAATCGTGTAGAGAAAGAAATAGACAAAGGTTTAGCAATATTAGAGAGAGTGGATTTAGGGGATTTTACATCCAAGCTCTTCATAAATATGTGTTTGTTGTTTTCTGACATTATGTCATTAATAATTATTATAAAATGTATAGTAATATAAGTGTCGATTGTTTGTGTAATGATTCGGGAATGATTGGTGTGGCTAGTCCCCGTCGAGGGAGCAAGCGAACAATCGGCCGGCGTGATGGCCAAGTGGTTAGAGCGTCCGCCTCACGGTCCGGAAGGTCGCGGGTTCGAGCCTTGGCTGGGTCAACCAAAGACTTTTAAAAATGGTACCTTCTGCTCAGCTGCTCTTCAGAGAAGGGTAATAATAATATTATGTTATGCAGGGCCCGTAGAAAGAACAGTCTATTTGACTGAAGTGGCTACCCTGGGTAAATATTTTTTAATCAAATTATTTTTTATATTATTATTATTATTATTATTATTATTATTATTATTATCTATTATCATTATTATTATTATTATTATTATTATTATTATTATTATTATTATTATTATTATTATTATTATTATTATTATT
>JZLH01S0255159.1:2715-31294 GCA_001188425.1 Eucidaris tribuloides | reverse complement strand
TAAATCCTTTTGTGTTGTACGCATGAGAGACAATAAACTGATTGCTACTAGTGTGTTTCAGCTGAAAAATATTTGTGGTTCAATAATCTTAAATTCAGTTAAAAATATTAACTGTTTCTTTCTAATTATGATGAAATAGATGCCGCCTTCGTATACCACGATTACGCGACTCGTTTTCAACCCGTAAATTCACTCAAAGATTTGCGGCCTCACTTTTTGTTGTGCGACAACCCGCATAATGCCCGTGCCCTACAACTGTGCCAGTGAACATCGCAGTGCGAGTACGTGGAATAAGTGACAGCCTACTGCCTGTGCATTTTTTGTTCAAATTTCTATGTAACTGTGCAATCTTCAATATAAGTAAGAAAAAATTGAAGGCTCCTACCCAACCTATAATTTTACGCTGACTGAGCTTTCGTCCAGCACCTGTAGACTTTTTCCAATGCCAACTGAAGTGGTTCCTCGTTGACCGTTGAGTCAGTTGTTTGAGATCACTGGATTGCATATCATCGGAGAGAAATTGTATCCAGCGTCCCTGTTCAAGCCGGTTTATTGTTGTTTAATCCATATTGGCCCTCCTTGCTTTTCTGGGCCAAAACCATGGTTCAAAGTCAATTATGTGAGTGTGCATGTATCCGCAGTTTACTCCTTATTATCCAGTTTATCCCCAGGATTGACTTTTGGATATATGCACAACTGAGTGTCAGGTTGAGAGAGTATCTAAATTCTTTCAGAAAAACATGTAGAATCATTTTTGCTAGAGCATACTTGCAATCACTAAGCAAGAGCAAATCAGATATTTGATAAAAAGTGAACTTAGTAAAAATTTATTGTACAAAACCGATGGAGAGTTTCCCCACTTTCATCTACAAACTGGTAGATGTTGCCAATTTAACATCTTCCATAACAATGACAAATAAATTTGAACAAACATAACTCTGAAAACCGTTAACCCAAATTTTGTTCAAACTTTCACTAATTTCCTATCTTGTATTTTCTGTAGATCTCTGAATGGCGGGAATGTGTCGGGTTTCATTCTACTTTAATTAGCATTTTTTCTTTTCTTAGCCTCTCTGTCTTACGTCTTACCGTTTCTCGCGTTTCCCCAGCCCCGACATCTATGAGAGAATTATCGCTGAAATGAGGTCAATCAGATGGCAAATCTTACCAACCAGTTCCAGTTTACCATGGAAACCGTGTCCGCATCAACATCTTCCACTAAGAGCAATCTCTATATCTAGCTGCAGCATCTCTCAAACGCGTAAATACACCGTAGATAGCTAGATATACTGTGTATAAATCACCCATGAGGAAGTTCTTGGTTGCCATGGCAACCGAATGCAGGTTCACTCCAGATAGAGCATCGGCATTTACAAGAGGAGGCTCAATCCGCCAACTGCCCCGCATGCAGCAAGTTCTTTGTTAACCCTTTGCCTCTGAGATATTCGCTTATTCCCAATAAGAGTTAACATATGGTACAACGGCCTTCCGGTAGTTAACAGGTTAAGGGTTGGGGTTAAGTTGTTTGTGACATTTTAGCCAGTCTTGTTTCTAAAGAAAGAAACTGTTGGTATCTCTGATGTGAGAACCCTGTATCGACGATAAAGGCGTCAGACATCCATCACAGCGTGACAGGCTCGAAATCGTGCAGTTTAAAAAAAGTCAAAAACAGTGTTGGAGTCGAGTCCCCAAGTTTAAGGTCCAAGTTGGAAGATATAAAAGGTTTTTCATTCTTTTACATTTGGAACTCTGACACTTAACTGCGAAGTTCTGAGTTGCACACATTATTTGACTTGGAGGCCAGTACTCCAATATCAATTCGCCTGTCCAAGTGTTGACGTAACTGACCTGCTGAGGTCACGCTCACTCCTTGACAATGGTCACGCAGCTTCATAATCAACGTACACTTCATATAGCTTACACGAAATCTTCGTTTATGGAGCCTGAAATTTTCGCCTCAAAATCAACAATTGTAGCAAAGAAAATTAAGGCAATAAAATGCATATTTCTATAAAGGGATAAGTTGTCTGACGACACACTTCATAGCCTGTAAATTCCTTAGTTTATCTCGTTTCGGATAATTACTCGTGAAATAAACATTTTTCCGTCCATTCACACACTCATCGACGGCCAATTTACTGACTCACGGCCGGTTTTCAAGTGTTCATAACGGCGCGAGCGCATATCGTGAACCAGTTCCCGATGGTTGCGGTTGTTGACCTCGAGTGGACGTCACGAACTATGCTTATGCGAATTACTGGTTAATTCTAACCTGTTGAAGTATTCAAAACATTTCATTATTTTGTTATGGTCCAACTAACTCATTTCATCTCTATTATGGGCTGCAAAAATGTTGGTCACTTTTTTAAGTATTTGCAAAGAAATCTGGTATTGTAGATACAGAAGTTTGAGGTATTCACTGTATCGGACAAATATTTGGACGGAGTTAGCAGTGGTTGTGAAGTCAATCAATTATATTTTATCCATGAACATCAAGTGGGTCTACAAAGCCCACGCAAGAGGTATTGGCTCGGGCACTAGCATTATCGCCTTTTGCTTCATACTAAAGATAAACATGCTGACACTGTTATTTCTATCTCTTGGTGGAATATCATACATTTTTTATTCTCTATTTGTTTTTTGAAATAATAGATTGAAATAATTGTTTCTAGATTAACAACAACCCACAATCGTTTTCGTGTAGGATTAACTAGTTTTTGGAAACGATTTTGAAATAATGCAGCTGTACGTTTGGAAATATGGAAAGTTGCTGTATTTGTATGATACAAGAGCATTCATTTGAATCAGAACAATTTCTCAACACCAACACATGTCTGGTCTCTTGTTTGGCAAGAGCGGGTGGGGGAGGGGTGGGCGGGGTCCTGTACCCATTATTCAAAATAATCTTCTATGGACTCATGTATTTTGCTCCGTCGAATTTATTGTTTCAATTGAATTGAGTTTAAGAATTGGTATTTCCAGTGTTAAAGAAAATGATAATTGGACAGAAGTCTCATTAGATCAAATGATTACCAGCATCAAATATACCGTTTAATCGGTTTCCTGCTGTGACAAATTTCATGATAACACATTTCATCTCTTGGTTCTTAAACTGGCTCATGATTATTGTTTTTTGTGTATTATTCTATTAGGCTAATGTAAGCTCGTTTTACCCTCTTCTGTTTCAACTCATTCTTAGTTTTGAGCATTTTGACTTCTCTCAATCATGTTACTGCCCTTTAAAGATGAAATCGGATGCACAGAAATAATGTGAAATAACTTGTGTTATGTAAAATCATCTGCTGGATCAATGTGTGATACTGAATTTATATTTTGTAATATATACCTGCACATCCATAGGGTGTAAGGTTTGTTAATTGTTCGCTAAGTTACATGGATTTTTAGAACCTTTTTTGAAGTGGCCAATCAAACAAATGTATTTCCCTGTACCGTTGCTGTTAAAATATTTCACAATTCTGATTTCGCATTAATGGGAACGGCAAAATGTCTGCTACTCTGAATACCTTCTGTTAGAAACTGTTATCCTTGACCCAGAGAACTGTCATGAAAGAAATAATCCTCGTCTTTGTAGAAAACTTATTGATAGAAATGGATTATTCAAATTACTGTTTGCTCAAAGCACTCTTGTTTCATAAAGGCCCATGCTTCGTTTCCTTTGGGTCGTCACTGTAGATGGTGTCTCGCTGTAATCAGGCTTTCTTTTATGATCCTTGTGAATTATTCACAGATTTATGTTTATTTTGTTACTAATAGTACTATATTACTTGGAGCTCACTTACTATTAAATGCCCAAGTTTAGTTTGGGGATTTTTCTTCGTATTTGAAAGCTTTATGCCAAAGTCATATCCCCTGCCAATAAAGAGATTCTGAATGTCTTTATTTTTTATTTATTTAATTAATTATACAAAATCGTCGGGGGGGGGGGAGGACCCGAGATTTTTGACTATATTTATATTATAGCATTCCAAGGGTTTTTAATAAGCGGTTAAGGTTATATGAGTGTCCTCATCAAGAAAGAGGCGTACTCTCTCTTCTTCAGATGAGGTTTTTTTTATTCATTATTCTACAAAAAACTAAAGACGATTCAGCATCGTTTTATTGCTGGGATATGACTTTTTCGGCATAAAGCTTTCAAATAAAAGAGAAATCCCAAAATGAACTTGGCTTTAAACACCACAAAATATATGTGAAGGAATTGGAATCTTTCAAGCTTATGCATATGCAGAGTTATATGTTATACATGAAATATTTGGATTAAAAAACTGAAGCATGAGGCCCCATGGTATTTTCTGTGAATCTACTTTGCAGTATTTGTGGGCCAGGAAGACATTACCCTGTTGCCTCTCAGATTCTGAATAATCTCATAGAGTTAACAAGACATATCTGGTTCTCATGAGCCAATTAGGTGTTACAGATTCAACATGTTTGTTTCACATCACTAAAAGTGTGACGAAAGAAAAACAAAGCAAATCTGGTTTGGAGATGATTCGTAGAGGTGACATCCTACTCAATATAAAATGGAAATTTTGCGTGCACTTCATTCATGGTCACTGCGGAATATAAAATATCGTGTTGATGTTAAACTGTAATACCTGTAAAAGTGATAATTTTCGCGTGTATTAATTCTTCGGCAGCTTGCAGGTTTGTGACTTTTTGGCGGACAGAACGAAAATACAGAGCAAGATACCAGCGCGGCACCACTGCTCTGCAGCCAGCCGACGCATTACCACTGTACAAATACTGAATGACACTGAATAGATACAAAAATCAATCGATTACTTGCAAAAAAAAAATATGTATCGTTTTTAATTTCCGCTGCTATCATTGGCGAGTGCCAATAATTCCACTCCGCAAGTAGTCCCATTTACAGTATTTGAATTCATGCTGCAGACACAAAATAGTACAACAGTTTGACCTTGTTATCCGCCATCACTTTACCAATTTCTCTATATCCGGACATTATAACTTATACTACAGTCATTGTCAGTAATACACCTATCAATTGTAAGCGGCACCCCTCGGGACTTCCGAATGGTGCGTCACTTTGTCAAACGTGTTGTGAGTCGTTTTCATATACATGACGACGCTGTGTGTCTCCGACTATGACTGGACCAATATTTCGTACGACTGTGCTAAGCCTTATTTAAACGTATACAAACGACGCATAGCCATTCACCATCCTGTGAACGGACCAAATGCTTCCATGACGGTACCAGGATGGGAACATCTGCGTCATTATTTGTTGGTAAATGACCCACCCATGATTGCACTGCATTCCCGGGGTGAGGGTGCTCTTAGAATTGATAGGTGTATAATTGACGACATGTTCATCAGAAGAGTAAACAGAACTTGCTAGATATCAGGGGATACATAAAAGAATGTCACTTGTGTGGGGTCTGTTGGCTATTTGGCTGCACTGGTCATCTGTGTTGTAAACTATGCAATAGCTAAGCAATGTTATATAATCCTTACTCCAATCTTGCTAGAAGTACCTCAACACACCAACAAAAAAGTATACTACTCTCCCTTTTTTAAACTAACGATAACTTTTTGAACAAAATCAGTTTTTTGTGGATTACCAAAGCCCTCTCGTCCAACATCCGCTCAAGGCGATCAGAAGGGAGGGAGCAATAAATTCAAATTTTGATGTAAACAGATAGAATAAACAAACAGTTATTTCATATTTACACGAAAATCTAAGTTTTTATGAAAACATGAATAATGTCAACCAATTACAGCAAATGTCTATAATTAAATGTTATTTTTTTCCCAAAGTCTTATTGATTTTTTAAACACCAGAACGATTTTATTTTAAACTTCCATTTTCAGCTGCTTAATTCATGACGTTTGCGAACGGGAGACGCACAGTGTAATGGCGAAAATTTTCACTCAAAATCCTGCAGTCACGTCATTACTTACATTTGATTTTCTGAAAGTAATATTAGCTTTTCAATTCATTTATTTTACTCAAATTAAATACTACAAATATTAACGCTACACATGCATTATATTACGACCTTATATGTTTCAAATAAATATTTTATTTTAATCTAAACTTGTGATAGTGTAGAGCAAAAATTTGACACACACAGAGTAAAGCATACCGGACTGGGTTACGCCAACGCGCAAGGGTAAAACGCCATGAGCGCACCGTTGGAATGTTGATTATGCTGCTACGTAGTCGCTGATCAACCACCAATAAAATATTTATTTCGTCTAATAAAAACAAAATAAAACATGTTAAAATTGTGAGATATGTGTAACATCGTAAAATAATTAAACAAAACCTAAATACGTGAAATAAATGCGCCTTAACAGGCCTGCAGGTTAGACTATGGAAAAAAAATAGCAAAAAAGTTCAATTTTACCTCAACTTTGTCTGCTCCTTCGTTGAATCCTTCAATTCAAGACTATGTGATTCACAACAACTTGATTAGAGTAATCACCTTACGTTGCAATAATATTAAATTTATTTCCCAAAAAACTTATTTGCAAAAATTATCACACATAATAAAATACCTTAAATAATTAGTGTATTTTGACAAGAAAAATACCTTCATTTGTAGCTAAAATAAAAAAAAGTAATCGTTACTTTGGTGTTTCAAAATAAAGCTTTGATGAAAGAGGATGATTGAAATAATCGGCAACTGCATGTTCACATATTGTATCAATTTACTGATTTAACAATTTTTAAGTTTGAAAAGGGGGCAAATTTTTTGTTGATGGCATTTTCAAGGTTAAAAAAATACGTTGTCGCAGTTTAAATTTTTGACGTAATTTTACGCATTTTACGTAATAATGGCGGCGCGCAACAGACTGTCGCATTGTACAGACGTGTATTGTGAGTGTGAAGCTCATTGATATAAGTGACTTCAGTAGAGTACTATTACCGTATTCATATATTGGTCAATGAATAATAATCTGCATGAGACTTTGGCAGAAAATTTGTCATGTTCATGAAACCAAATGGTACATATTTGGAAATTGTAAATGAATTTATAAAATTTTGATTAACTTTTCGTTCCTGGATTAATAAATCCTCGTACCTCAATTTTTGGTGTTTTTGCGGCGAGGAGCCAGATCCTGTCTTGTCCAAATCTGAGGTTTTCAATTTCAAAATTTATCACTGTCGCCACGGAAAACAATAGCTATCCCAATTGTTACTGTATTAAGGCAGCAATGTTTTATTGGCTCTCCTAAACAGATAACATTTTGAAATACAAGGTTTTGTGAATAGGGCTGGGGGTGGGGGTGCTCATTGGGGATAATTTCGCTAGTCATAAGGACCATGGTTCATAAGGGCCATTATTCATTACGTGTAATTTCCTATACCTGAAGGGTCGCTATTCATAAACGGAAAATACGGTCATTATTCATAAACTCATAAAGACCATTATTCATAGGGATTGCCATTCATAATATTAGAAGAGGGTCGCTATTCATAATCGAAGAAAAGGGTCATAAATTATAAGGACCGCTATTCATAATAAGTCATGAGGGTCACTATAAATAATAAGTAATAAGGGTCGCTGTTCATAATACCAAATTGGGGTTGTTAATCGTAAGGGTCACTACTCATAATCAAAGAAGAGGGTCGCTATCCATAATACATGTAGGAGAAGAGGGTCAGTATTCACAAAGGTCAATATCCACAAGGGTCGTTATTCATAATCGAAGAAATAGTTGGGTCATCTGGAGGACTTCCGTGACCGTGGATCGCGAAGGTCCGTTTCTCAGTGGATTTGTCTTCCTTGAGGTCTTAATAAAAATTTTAGCGGGGGTGACCCTCGCAAAAGTGTGGGCGGAATTCAGGAGGGCCAAAAATCCAAAATGGCTGCCGGTGGCCATTTTGGATTTTGCATTTTCAGTGGTCTGGCCTACAGCACTGCTCAAAATATGGATTCTGGGGTTTGGCTGGCCAAGAAATTCGAATCCGATGTCAATTTGATGATTTGAGTTCGTCTTGCCCTTGAAATCCAAGATGGCTGCCAATTTGGGGTCACGAAAGGTCAAATTTTCAACTTCATCGTATAGACTTCATATTGGGCTCAAAAGAAAGTTCTAATTACACTTTGTTGAGTGATGGACAGTTTAAATATTCAAAACTAAGCCTTATTACTAAACCGATAGCAGTTCGGACATATTGTTACTCAAAATCCAAAATGGCCGCCGGCGGCCATTTTGATTTTTGCATTTTTCAGTGGTTTGGCCAACTGTGTTGCTCAAAATTTGGGATTCTGGGTTTGGCTGCGCAAAGAAATTCAAATCCGATGTAGTTTGATGATTTGACTTCGTCTTGACCATTGAAATCTAAGATGGCTGCCATTTGGGGTCACGAAAGGTCAAATTTTCAATTTCATCGTATAGACTTCTTATTGGGTTCAAAAGAATGCTCTAATTACTCTGAGTTGAGTGATGGACAGTTAAAATATTCAAAACTAAGGTTATTACATAAACCGGATACAGTTTACGGGCATATTGTTACTCAAATCCAAAATGGCCGGCGGCGGCCATTTTTAAAAGATACATTTTCAGTGGTTTGCCAACTGTGCTGCTCAAACATTTGGATTCGGGGTTTGGGGGGTCGAGAAATTCAAATCCGCTGTCAATTTGATGATTTAAATTTTAACGTAGTCTTGAAGTAAAATCCAATATGGCTGCCAATTTAGGGGTACGGATGGTCAATTCTTCAACTTATCACGAAGACTTCACACTGACTTCATAGTTCACGCTCTAAAATTAAATCTACGGCACACTAAATTTTAATTCAATATTATATTTCAAACTTGACCTCTTATTAGCTAAGGGTAGGCCATACAGGGGTTGTAAAAATGGTGATGTTCCAAATCAATTTAGGCTCATGCTTATTTGATGCAATTTGATCTCCTGAGCATTTGACACCAATTTTGTGAACATCTGTCAAAAAATGAAGAAGGTGCCGCCCAAAAAACTGATTTGGTCCGAGGTGCTCGGGGGGGGGGGGGGGGGGTGGGGGGGGGGTGGGGGGCTGAAAATCATCATTCTGCAGCGGTTATCTTCATAACTTCACGCATTTTGCAACCATTTTCAAACATTTTTGTGGCCTTTCCTAGGTTTTCTTGGACAAAGAATTAATTTATAACGATAACATTGACCTTAGGGAGCAGTTGAACCCTTACTCTGCAAGGGGGGGGGGGGGGGCGTGGGAGGGTCACTTGCTCCCCCTTAATGTTTTGTGCGATATATATCTGCATTTGGAAAAGCTCTTGCCGCGATGTTTCATGACTTTTCCTTTGAGTTTCCCGCAACAGTAAGACCAAATTCAACATGCTTGGCGGTGCGTTTCTGAAGATAATTTTGTACATGCGGGACCAAAATCTGCTCAAAAACATGATTTCATGTATAATTTTAAAACAAATTGTGTTTTTAGCCAAAAATCGTAAATGTATGAATATTTTTGTTATAACTGATTCAAATTTATTGATTATATGCTGTTTATGATGGCAAAAGTGTCACCGACAAATTTCCCAGAAAAAACAATTCCAAGCAAAGGTTAAAAAATAAAAAATACATAAGAAATTGTATACAAATTGAATATTAAAAAATTCAATTTTGATATCGTAACAAGTGCATTTGCTAAGAACACCAGAAAGGGTCTCTAGACCAAAAATTAGCATATTTGGAGCTTTATTTAGTGATTTGGAGCAAAAAGTCTTGATTTCACGCATAATGTATGAATAAATTAGCATCATTAATGAAAAATGAGATTTTGGAAAAAAATAAATAATACAGTATACTTCATGGGCGACTTGCGTGCCAATTTTCATCACGATTGCGGGTCATATTATCTTGTAAAGGTTAAATGTAAAAATGACTAATTTTGTCATTTATAAATTATTTTCCCCACTGTTGTTTAAACAGGGAGTTTGAAGTATTGTAGCAAATCGTCATTTCACTCATCTGGGATATTGTTATCACTTCCTTCCTTAAATGGCCTAAAATTTCAAAGTTTATTTCCACCATTCTCAATTTAAAAATACAAAACAAAAGGGACATGCTAGTATACACTGCTTATGTGCCCCTTTATTAGAGATCGTTTTGCAGGATAATTATTTTATTTCCAAATATCTATTTCTTGGATTTAGATTGTGACAAGTAGGTTGTTTTTTTTTCTTGTTGTCTGTTAAATATGTCATTGCCAGTTATATTTGTTGTAATGTATACCAATTTTCCTAAAATTACTGCATTTCATATCATTTATTGGGCCCGAAAACATTGTTTGGAGGTTTCTTCCAGTTTTTTCCGCTGTCCCGGAAAAAACTAGTGTTTTTCCGGCAGAAACCCAACCCTTAAAACTAAGAAGGATAGTCAGTTTCGGGAACATCAATTTGCAAAGTTGGGATACACAGCATCCACAATACTGTACCATCTCCAAGACTATGAGGAGCTGTCATCCATTTTTCATCATATCACCATCTGTTCATGAACAATATGCTGTTTCATGATGCATTTTTATTTTGTACTGGCAAGGTTCACTTTACATGTAGAATTTTACCAGATAGTTGCATGTTACAAGAAGCCAGTTTACATTTCATCATATTCATTAATTTAAAAACCACGATCAATGTCAGTGTAAAAGTGAAGTACAAAGTCATAGGTGTGAGGGGACATTACCGAAAGTATGACATGAGGGGGTTTTACATTGACAAAATCAGAATGACTGTATATTTGACAAAGAAGTTGGAATCAGAAGTAAAAATTAATATCCTTAATACATTTCGTGACCCTCAAAACCTAGGATATGACAAAAATAGTTAAAATTGGTTGCAGAATGGCGAAGTTACAAAAACACTTGGTACACATTTTGTTGGGTGGCACCTACTCATTTTGTTGCCTGATTTTCATAAAGTTGTGCGAAACTCAAAGTAAAAAAGTCATGAAACATTGAGGCAAGAGTTTCGCGTTACAGATACAAATGTATATCACACGAGACATGGAGGTGTGTGTGGGGGGGGGGGCCTCCCAGCCCCTCGCCCCCTCTCTGCAGAGTTAGGGTTCAGTTGCTCCCTACGTCAAATCATCAAATTGACATCGGATTTGAATTTCTCGACCCCCCAAACCCCAGAATCCAGATTTTCAGCAGCACAGTTGGCCAAACCACTGAAAATAAATGGCCGCCGGTGGCCATTTTGGATTTCGAGTAACAATATGCACGTAAACTGTATCCAGTTTAGTAATAAGGCTTAGTTTTGAATATTTTAACTGTCCATCACTCAACTCAGTGTAATTAGAGCTTTCTTTTGAGCCCAATATGA
Organism: Eucidaris tribuloides; assembly: GCA_001188425.1. Lineage (NCBI taxonomy): Eukaryota > Metazoa > Echinodermata > Echinoidea > Cidaroida > Cidaridae > Eucidaris > Eucidaris tribuloides. The sequence goes on along the minus strand of JZLH01S0255159.1, from coordinate 19,979 downwards.
AGTCTATACGATGAAATTGAAAATTTGACCTTTCGTGACCCCAAACTGGCAGCCATCTTGGATTTCAAGGTCAAGACGAAGTCCAATCATCAAATCGACATCGGATTTGAATTTCTTGGCCAGCCAAACCCCAGAATCCATATTTTGAGCAACACATGTTGGCCAAACCACTGAAAATGCAATATCCAAAATGGCCTCCGGCGGCCATTTTGGATTTTGAGTAAAACATATGCCCGTAAACTGTATCCGGTTTAGTAATAAGGCTTAGTTTTGAATATTTTAACTGTCCATCACTCAAATCAGTGTAATTAGAGCTTTCTTTTGAGCCCAATATGAAGTCTATACGATGAAGTTGAAAATTTGACCTTTCGTGACCCCAAATTGGCAGCCATCTTGGATTTCAAGGGCAAGACGAACTCAAATCATCAAATTGACATCGGATTTGAATTTCTTGGCCAGCCAAACCCCAGAATCCATATTTTTAGCAGTGCTGTAGGCCAAACCACTGAAAATGCAAAATCCAAATAGGCCGCCGACGGCCATTTTGGATTTTTGGCCCTCCTGAATTCCGCCCACACTTTTGCGAGGGTCACCCCCGCTAAAATTTTTATTTAGACCTCAAGGAAGACAAATCCACTGAGAAACGGACCTTCGCGATCCACAGTCACGGAAGTCCTCCAGATGACCCAACTAAAAAGGGTCGCTATTCATAATTGAAAAAGAGGGTCACTATTCATAAAGGTCAATATTCATAAGGATCATTATTCACAACCAGAAAACAGGGTCGCTATTCATAATGTATGGGAAGGGTCGACCCTTATGAATATTGACCTTTATGAATAGCGACCCTCTCTTCCTATTATGAATAGCGACCCTTTTGTTCGATTAAGACTAGCGACCCTTATGAATATTGACCTTTATAAATAGCGACCCTCTCCTCCTATTATGAATAGCGACCCTTATGAATATTGATCTTTATGTATAGAGGCCTTCTTTTTGTATTATGAAAAGGGACCCTTATAAATAACGACCCTGATTTTGGATTATGAATAGCGACCCTTATGACTTCTTATTTATAACGACCCTCATGTCTTTTTATGAATAGCGGTCCTTATGAATAATGACCCTTATGAACTGCGACCCTTATGTCTTATTATGAATAGTGGTCCTTATGAATAATTTTTTATGAATAGCGGTCCTTATGACTAGCGGGCGGACCCCGCTCATTGCCTCCCCCTCCCCCCCCCCAACTGCCTGGTCCACCATCAATGCATTTAAAGGAAGATAAACCTGGCAAGTAACAGAAATAAGTTGAAAAATGAAGAGTACTATGTGACACTTACCCTCAGCAAGGTCTTATCATGTACTAAATCACTGTTAGTTTTACATGTAGTCGTCTTTGTAGGCAAAGGAAGCCAAAACAGCTACAGGGCAGGAGTTTGATTAAAAAAGTGCATTAATTAATACAGCGCGATTTAAGAGTATGCAGTCACGTAAGGTCGGCTCAAAGCCAGCATATGCACATTCTGACTGAATGGCAAGAAATGACTGTTACCCCAAAATCAAAGAAAAATTGTTTATCACAGGGAAAGAAATGCACTACAATATGGCCGTATAACGTGTTTGGTGTGACTGTTTGTTGCATGACATCCATAATGTACACGTAAGAATACAGAATATTGCATGCTTTGAATTTCAATGAATTTCTCAACTTATTCCTCCCACTTGCCAGCTCCATCTTCCTTTAACCTTTGACCTACACTTACATCATCCTCAGGTTGATTGTTCCTCTGCATTGGTTCGTCATCGTCATCGTCATCGTCGTCGTCGCCTGATGAATCTTGAGTGAACGTCGCTGCTACTTGACCTGCCAACCAAAATGACACACAAGAAAAAAGATGAAAAAGCTGTATATTCTGCGGAGACCCCACCTTGAGATATCTCGTACTTAGTCTCTTACAGGTTAAACACATACTTGTCTCCAGGGGAGTCAATTTAGTGGCCACTATAGGCCAGTTGGTTGCTATAGACAGGCGGCCACTAAGACAGGTTTGACTGTAATTCGTCACTAAGGTGCCTTTGATACCAGGGGAAAAATTAAAATGTTTATTTTTATTTCATTTTTTTTTTAATCTATTTTGATTTTTTTTATTTATTTTTTATTTATTTTTTCTTTTTTCTTGGGGAGGGGTACTTTTCCTGTTTTACATACTCTTTTGTATTGAATCCTTTGACAATTTATGAGGCCTTTTTTTGTAATTTTCGTGAGCTTTTTTGCGATTTCAGGAACAAATTGCCCGCGCCCCCCTGTGTATTTTTTCCCTGAGATGTACACCATGCTTGTGTATGGATTTTCAAAATGGACCCTAAACAAGTATTCATCCTTCGAACTTAGAGTAATGCTTTAAGTATTCAAATCTGAAAAGATACCCTTTTCAAGTCGGCCTTCTGTTAAAAGTACACACCTTTTGCCTGATTTTGGCAATTTTGATATCCTTTTCACTGTACTGCACACATCACCCATCCGTGAAAAACAACCCTTTTTAAAGCAGGGAATCTCATTTGCACACATCTCCGCAGACCAGGAAAAGATAACTCATGCCGTTAGGCTATTGATGAGGGATGAATCTGGGGGTCAGTAATTATCCAGACTTTGAAACATACGAAAGAAAAACAATGGCAGTTTAGTGTACAATCTATGGTAAGAGTTCTCGCGAGATAAAAATTCAAATCAGAGTCTAATGGTCACTATAATTCCACTAAAACTGAGTTTTTGAGCTCTTATACCTCGCTAAAGATTCTCAGTTAGTATTTTCTTCTAAATTCCAGTGTAAAATTATTTTACACAATATTACTTTTTAGGCATCCCACATTGTAACAAAAAATGTGTGCAGCGGATGTTTGTGAAGTGAATAATTTCATGGAAATGTCAATTTCAACTGTAGACTTGTCCATCTTATTGCTACTTAATTCACAAAGTTTGAGTAAGAGTTGGATTATATGCTATCGGATCAGGCTGGCGCGTATTAGAAGTTTGGCTGGTTGAGCTGATATTACGTACATGTTGCAAACAAAGTCAAGTTACAAGTCGAGTACGGTCTAGATCTATGTTTTCATGATTTAACCTAATAAACATAAATCACTGATTGACTTTACATTGTATCATCTCTTTTCTTTGTGTCTAACTTGTGTTTAACCTAGAGTAAATGATTATCATGACATTTGTTATATGAGATGAATGATCATTCTAATTTTTAAATTCAAATGCTAAATGTACGAACATATTGAAAGTTGCCAAAAATTCCCAATATTTCCAGAAAATTTCCAAAAATTCCCATGGAAATTTTCCGCAATGACAATTCCCGGGAATTTTGCAACCCTATGCTTGGCTTTTAAACGTTTTTTCATATGCTCATTGTGTACACCTTGTAATGACAGTGTTCCCCGCCACCCCCCCCCTCCCCACTCTCCCCGGGTCCAACGGGTTAAAACAATTTTCTCACCATCCTCCATCTTGCCCCTGGTTCCATTCTTCTCCAATGACAGCTGTTGATAGCAGTAGTCACACACCCTCTGGGGCATGGCGGCAAGGTGTGGCAATAAAAACTTCTTGGTTGAACACGTCTGGCATACCACCTTACCACACTTCCTGCAATGATGCTGAAAAAGATAAACAGACCACAAAGATAGCGTTTAATTCTTCCGAGGCAGCAACTTCTTGGTTGAACATGTCTGGCATACCACTTTACCACACTTCCTGCAATCATGCTGAAAAAGATAAACAGACCACAAAGATAGCGTTTAATTCTTCCGAGGCAGCAACTTCTTGGTTGAACATGTCTGGCATACCACTTTACCACACTTCCTGCAATGATGCTGAAAAGATAAACAGACCACAAAGATAGTGTTTAATTCTTCCGAGGCAACAACTTCTTAGTTGAACATGTCTGGCATACCACCTTACCACACTTCCTGCAATGATGCTGAAAAAGATAAACAGACCACAAAGATAGTGTTTAATTCTTCCGAGGCAACAACTTCTTGGTTGAACATGTCTGACATACCACCTTACCACACTTCCTGCAATGATGCTGCAAAAAGATAAACAGACCACAAAGATAGTGTTTAATTCTTCCAAGGCAACAACGTCTTAGTTGAACACGTCTGGCATACCACCTTACCACACTTCCTGCAATGATGCTGCAAAGGATAAACAGACCACAAAGATAGTGTTTAATTCTTCCGAGGCAATAACTTCTTGGTTGAACACGTCTGGCATACCACTTTACCACACTTCCTGCAATGATGCTGCAAAGGATAAACAGACCACAAAGATAGTGTTTAATTCTTCCGAGGCAACAACTTCTTGGTTGAACATGTCTGGCATACCACCTTACCACACTTCATGCAGTATTGCTGAAAAAGAAATTGACCCCAAATTCATTTTTTGTTTGTGGCATTCCATAGAACAGGCAAGTTCCATTCCAGAGTTAGTGCAATGCAAGCAAGCTCCCCATTAAGGGTCATTTTAAAAATATCTTAAATGAGTAATTTTCCCCGACCTTCCACAAGAAACTGATGAATTCCCTGACTACAATATTTATTTCCAGCTGGTAACAATGCACTGCCTTGCCGCTGCATGCTCCCTCGCCCCTCCATGCTCCCCCGGCCTTCCTCCACCCTCCCCCCTCACCTGACGTCCCAAAACTGCCTCTACATAATTACCGATCTGTATACTGTGGTGAATTTCTTATTGAAGAACAATTTTTTTTCCAGGTAGTAACAATGCTGTGCATTGCCCCTACATGCGTCCCCACCCTCTGCTCCCCCACCCACTGCTCCCCACCACCTGCTTCCCCACCCCCTCCCCTTACCTTGAAGTCTTGCCTGACTACTTACCCGTCTGTATAATGTAAATTTCTTATTGCAGAGCCCATCCTAGCTTGCCCCCTTGGCTCTCCCTACCCCCCATCTCTGCTACCCCACCCCCTCCCTCCCGCTCATCATGAAGTCCTAACACAAACTACTTACCCGTCTGTATAATGCAGTGAATTTCTTATTGCGGAGTTCCTCCCACCTTGCCCCCTCACCTCCCTGCTCTCTCTCCCATCCCTGCTCCCCCACCCCCTCTCCCACCCCTCCCTCACCCACCTCTGCTCCCCACCCCCTCCTCCTCCCCTCCATCTTGAAGTCCTTTCCCTGACTACTTACCCGTCTGTATAATGTGGTGAATTTCTTATTGCAGAGCATGCAGTGAGGTGCATCGTGGTCCGGTACCCATACAGGACTAACCTCCGTGGCTGGTTTCTTGCCACCTATGGAACAGAGATATCAAAGTGATAAAGGCCGTTATAAGACAGGTTTAAGAATGACACAATGTGATTGGTCGACTCAATTGTCAGGCGTGGGGCGTGCATTTAATTCTCCTACCTGGACAATTTATTTTCATTCCCAATTTCAAGTTAGAATTGTATCATGCAGAAATAGTGATACATGAAGTAATTTCAAAGAAGCTATGCCCTTACAATGTGCTAACTATTGTTAACGGAAATTGAAGTCTCCGAAACAAGTTCTGGAAGAATATCTAAGAGTCTTTCAGATACATGTATCTTCTTTGCTGTCCCTTTAAATCTATTTTAATGAAGGCTATCCCACCCATTTAATAATTTCTAAGCAGTTTGAGTAAGAAACAAAGGTATCTATTTGAAATACGATGGTTACATGTAATTTTCAGAGACTTCAACATGTTTCGGAGACTTCCACGTTTTGGAGATTTCCACATGTTTCAGAAACTTTTGCATGTTTCGGAGACTTCCGCATGTTTCGGAGACTTTCACATGTTTCGGAGTCTTCCACATGTTTCGGAGACTTCCACATGTTTCGGAGACTTCCACATGTTTCGGAGACTTCAACATGTTTCGGAGACTTCCACATGTTTCGGAGACTTCAACATGTTTCGGAGACTTCAAAATGTTTCAGAGACTTCAAACATGTTTGGGTGACTTCAACATGTTTCGGAGTCTTCCATATGTTTCGGAGTCTTCCGCATGTTTCGGAGACTTCCGCATGTTTCGGAGTCTTCCGCATGTTTCGGAGTCTTCCGCATGTTTCGGAGACTTCCACATGTTTCGGAGTCATCCGCATGTTTGGGAGACTTCAACATGTTTCGGAGACTTCAACATGTTTCGGAGACAAATTTAATGAGTCCCGTTCTTAGTATTTTTACAAACTACCTGAACAGTTGTTTCGGAGGCTTCAAAAAAGTTAACGGAAAATTTATTTCTTAAAGTTGTATATTTTGCAAAGCTCACTGGACAACTTATTTTCATTACCAAATATCAAGTTAGAATTCTTACATTTCATGTAGAAATGGCGATACATGAAGTAATTTAAATAGAAGCTATGCCCTCACAAAGTGCTAGCTATTGTTAATGGAAAATGAAGTCTCCGAAACAAGTTCTGGAAGAATATCTAAGAGTCTTTCAGATATTTACTTTGATGTGCCCTTAAATTAATTTCAATAAAGGTTATCCCACCCATTTAATAATTTCTAAGCAGTTTGAGTAAGAAACAAACTTTAGGTATCTATTTGAAATACAACGCTAGTTAAATGTAATGATGTTTCGGAGACTTCAACACGTTTCGGAGACTTAAAATATTAACGGAAAATTTTGAATGAGTCCCATTATTGAACACCGATGTTTATTTCTATTGTTTACAGGCAAGTGACAGGACACACTAAATACTATATTTTGAGAAACAAATTTAATGAGTCCTGTTCTTAGTATTTTTACAAGCTACCTAAACAGTTTGTTTCGGAGGCTTCAAAACAGTTAACAGAAAATTGACTAGTTTCGGAGACTTCCAAATGTTTCGGAGACTTCCACATGTTTCGGAGACTTCCACATATTTCAGAGACTTCAACATGTTTCAGAGACAAATTTAATGAGTCCTGTTCTTACTTTTTTTTACAAGCTACCTGAACAGTTTGCTTCGGAGGCTCCAAAACAGTTAACGGAAAATTGACTTGGTAAATTTTAAGTTGTATAAAATTTTGCACAGCTTACTGGACAACTTATTTTCATTACCAATTTCAAGTTAGAATTGTTACATATCATGCAGAAATAGTGATATATAAGTAATTTAAAAAGAAGCTATGCCCTTACAATGTGCTAACTATTGTTGACGGAAAATGAAGTCTCCGAAACAAGTTCTGTAATTTTGTAATATCACAGTTCATTAGTATTATGGAACATGTGCAGCTTTATTTGTACAGGAAGAGAAATTATGTACAAACATACTGTATGTGAATTTCAACATCTTTTTAGTGATTTGTATGTTTTATGAGGCCTTGTTGTTTCACAATAACATTGTTTTAGTATACAAACTATAGTGTAAGACCAGGGCCCAAGTGTAATAAAAAGATAATTGTGTTTGGGATTTGCAAGTCCATTACTTCCCTTCATTATCAATAACAAACGGTAGTTTAGTACTTACAAATGGTGTGTTGAAAGTTTGAGATCCATACGTCATGAATTTGTTGTTTTATGAGAAAAACTAATAATGATATGTTACCAGAATGTTGTTCTTTCCATGAGTTTAAATTCTGCTCAAATTGCGAATCGCGGTTGTAGTACGTTAGCATGACCAGCGGAGCACACTAATTGGTTCAACAGCTACTCTGCGCGACCTTTGGCTAACAGCTGATCTAGACATACCAACCAGTACGGATTTTTGCAGGAATTCTGGTCTTATTACAGTTATTAGGCGGTATGGTAAACAATAAATAGGTTAGATAATTTTTAAAAATGAGATGAGAGTGCGAATGAGAAAAATATTTGAAACAGCTGAACCAAAATTTTTCTTATGAATAAAACAAATCTTTTGTTCCTTCAGTGAATGTAAACAAGGCATTTCCATTACAATTTGGGCAGTGCATTAAAATCACTACAGTAACCAAGGCATTTGGTTTGGTAGTTTCATTTATTTTGGTCATTCATGTTCTACTCTTATCATAATCTACGTTTTTGTTGAACGCACTGCCTAGTAACTGTAATAAAACCAGAACTGCCCTGGAAAAATCTGTGCTGGTTGGCAGCACTGCTGATCGGACAATTTTGGAACGGCCCGTGCAGATAATGTCACGATAAATTTTGAAGTTTAAATGTCCAGATTTTCACCAAAACTATGTATTCAACCCAAAGGTTCTACGACAGGTGTTTATTTTTACTGATTTTCACATTGTGAAGGATTTGATTTTGCCATTTTCTGACATGCAAATCCCATATACAGTGTGTCTCAAAAAAAATGGTCCAATCGGAAATTATTTTTTTAGTATATGAAAATCATGTACAACCTAGTCAAATTGGGTATTGTCATAAAGCTCAAAGGCCATACTTTCTAGTGCAATTTATTTCATTTCATTTGGTTTTGTCAGTCCAGAGATATATTGAATTTTCTACAATGACGTAAAATCGCATTTGTCCCAGTATACTGTATGAGCCATACATGTGCATGCAGTTTCTGCATATTGTTTAACAAAGAAACCACAATGAAAAGTATTGTGTTATCATTTGATTTAGCTGAATAAATAACTTTTTCAGGTTGTACATTTCTGATTTCGTATTATTTGCAATACAAAGGAGGTACATACTTTGATAAGAGGGCTAAAATGAATGAGATATGCAGATGATAATGATGTCAGTGTGAATGCAGTCTGTTAAACAGAAGACATGAACATAATCATGTGCAATATCATTTCAGTGCTGAGTAAAGGTTAATTGTATTTGACTTTTTTCCGGGTTTTTTATTTACTAGACAATCAGAAATAAACAAATTGAAAGAAAAATTCATTTATTACTTGTTTTATTATTGATTTTTGTGATTCAGTTTTCATGAGTTCTTTAATTACCAATACCACCAATTCAGTTGTCATTATGACCAATACACAAAGCTGGGACAAACGTGATTTTGTCTGACTGCACAAAAGTAATCATAACTTTCGACTTATAATAGCAAATTAAATGGGAGTAAGTTTATCAGACAGAAAATTTATTCTGCTTTAATATGATACCAAATACACATACCTTTTGAGAAGATTTCATACCTTAAATATTTTTCTCCCAATTGGACCATTTTTTTTGAGACACACTGTACTGCCAGTTTGTAGAACATAATATCATGGGTTATGAACAAGCAGAAGAAGAGTGGTTTTCTTTCTTTTTCAGACTCTTTTATGCACAACTCCAGTCAACCGTAACATAGTACAGTGAAGTGTTGCACGACTCCATGATTTTTGGGAGTCGACTAGTCACAGATCAAAAGTCGCGACTCTATTTGCCGACTCTCAGCTTTCAGTTCTGTTGCCATGATCAATAGGTAAAAGGAAGCATGCTATAGCCTATACAATAACTGTTTAGTGTCCTCCTTCAATGGTTTCAGTAAATTCAACTTTAAACTGTGATTACGATCATTGAAAAAAATTAACTTTTTTGCCATAGTCCCACACATTGTGATCGATGATTTGACTGGTTTATATGGCCTAATTATGTAATCACATGGAGTCGATTCTTGTGTTTCTAAATTTGGAGTTGCGACTCCTGGACGATAGTCACGGCTCCGACTTTTGCCGACTTAGTCGTGCAACACTAGAACAGTGTACATGTAGGTTTTCCTAAAAGTATGACCTAAATAGAACTCACAAATCACAAATTGTGAATTGACGATACATTAATTTTGAACAGAAAGTAAACAGACATACATTTTCAGAATACCATTTGTTCACAGAAGGTTTGAAAACAGTTGATATTAAAATTATGTCCTTCTGCAAGTACTCAATCTTCTCTTTAAATGTAGGTTCTTACTTTTTGCCAGAAGGTCTGATATACATTTGTTGATATGGGCCATCCATTCTGACTTCTCTGTAGCTGTGGCTGCATAAACAGTGAAAGATTTTGTGGTGCTAATAATTTGCCATCCGTTCTTCAGGGCTGGGGAGAAGATAAAACGCAATCAAATTAAATAAAGCCTCATGACCTTTGACTTTTGGCCATTTATCGCCAAATTCAGTGAATTCATTGTTGCATTATAATAATATTTTCCCCAAATTAATATATGCTGAACTCATAACTTACTGTTTTGTTTTTTTTTTATTATGGTGTGTATCTACATGTAGAGATCCTCGGGAGAACAGTACTTGTAGCACTGATTGAGAAATCGTACAAGACTAAATAGGAGAATAAATTTTATAATGTCACTGCAAAGTATTTTTACGGTCACTACAGCAACAACCCACGATTGAACTGATGAAATCCATAGAAGTCTCATGTTGAATAAAGAATGCTGTATATACTAGCAAATGACTTGTGTTACCTTTGCATACCCTCCGGACGGCCACTGGGGGGGCGCGGGGGCAAAATTCATTTGCAACCCCCCCCCCACCCACCCCTCACGTCTCCTCCGTTATATATGTTGTGGAGGCAACTGTGAAAAACCAAGATGTAAGATTGTGTGCAGTTGTTGCAACAGAATACAAACCAGTTGAGTTCACCATGTACACAATGGATCATTTGCCTGTGGTTTTTTTTCATAACAATTTTATTCTGCCCTTTGTATGTGCAGATGCACCTTTGCCCCTCCCCTTCCATCGAAACTGGATAACACCATGTGTATGCAGATCCTTTGCCAGTGCAGTTCGAATTAGCTTAGGTACATTTGCCGTAACTATAACATAATATCAACCTATTGTTTGGACTTGCGAGATTGTCAAGATACTGATATTATATAAATAGTGAATGACCACGAGTGCAATGGCTGACAAGTATTTTAGCAAGAGGGTGAATATTGAGACGCTCTTTCAACGAGGCAAGCCGAGTTAATAGGGCGTCTCATTATTCACACGAATGCGAAATCTTGGTTCCATTGCACGATAAAGATCATTCACATGTTGGTTTATGACATACATCTCTCGGACGTTTCGGGCTTGTTTCAACGTATGATTTATGTATAACTTGATACTATCATGCCGTTAAGAAGCATAAAACTATGTTTATTGCTGCTGGCATGAGCGCGCACGCAATGACTGCGCCTTGTTAAGATTTTTGTATGCGCGCGCGCAGTATTGTGTACGCTTATACTCCTACAAATTACACGCGCGCGTCGAATCTTTCTACACCGAGCCAGGCGCGCGGGTGCGTGACACAAACGCGCGTATGGATGATGGTGACATCAGCAGCGTGCAATGGAGCGAAACTGCTCTAACGAAACTGCACGCGGCGTATAATAATGTACATGGATGATGACGTCAGCAGCGTGCAATGGAGTGAAACTGCTCTAACAAAACTGCACGCCGCGTACCGCGCGAGTGCAATGGGGCGGTTAGCGTATGCCAAGTGAAGCGCAGTTGACCAATCGGATAGCGTACAATCTTAGTCGGTGTTGTATAAAACCTTTTGTCACCTCATTTAGACTAATTAGCATTAATTAGTACTGTCATACCTCCTTCATCCTCCACAGATTTTAACCTGACGTCTTCTAAAGGCAGTATGTGTTGCTTATTGTACTGTCACCAAAATGAAAGAAAAATGACATTGTGATTACTTGTTAAGTAATATGACATCATTTCTGCCCAAGTGTATTTTCGTTAAAAGTTGAAAAATAAACATTTTGCTAAAGTGATTTTAAGCTTTTTAGATCTATTCTACTAATGCCATGAAAGTCACATGCTCTTAAACACTTCCAATTGATGAAAAATTAAAAAGTCAGGTGGCCCCCTACCATGTTGCCATAGCAAATGTATATGGACAATTCCATGATTAGTTACGTTACACTTTATGACAAACTTTACTCAACATTTGGCTCTTACGTGAATATGCTTTCATATTATTTTTCTGATATGGTACTGTCAGTTCTCTAGACTGCCACGTACTTCACAACATCAATCAAAATCATGAGACATGTTTCAGTGGGTAATAACAAGAACTTTTAAATTATTTATGGTTAGTTACGTTACATAAAAAGGACATGAGAAAATATGACAAGTCTTTGTCCTCAAAGTTTCCTCAACCTGTTTTCAACTGAAACAAACTGTGGTATTCATGCTATTTCTGGTGTCTTGATCTTATTGATAAAAATCTTTTCACTTTTAACTACAACATCAAAAACATGGTTAGTTACATTACCGTTAGTTACGTTACATTTTGTCCATCCACACAAATTTGCGTTTATTCATGACTTTTTCAGATTTAGTATGCATATGTGGGGCTTTATTTCTTTCAAAACAATGAGAAGAGGCTATTGGCATAAAAAAAACTGCAGAATAAATGATAATTTTTCATAAAACTGAGATTTAGTCACATTAGTCCCACATGTGGTATTTCATGTATGGTTCTGATTCGCCTAGAGGGTGCTGTTGAAGACATAAAATTTAGAGTAGAAATTATGTCCCCCATTGTATATTCACGATTCATACCCATTAAAACCATTAAAATGTAATCCGATTCGAGATAGAGCAATTTATGTAATTTGTAATTTGTCCAATAATTCATGAAAATGCCCATATAGTGATACATGTAACTTAAAAAATAAAATTTGAATTCCATCTCATTGTTTTTTTCGGGGTGGGGAATTTTAACAATATTATAAACTGGGAAACCTTACCTTCTTTTTACTAATAACAATATTTCCATAAACCAAGGCATCGTTGAAAAGGAAAAACTGACGTGTCTTGCATCGCTTTCGGCATAATTTGGTTAGGACACCCTCGCCCACCAAGACTCTGCCAGGCACAGTGAGAGGCTGTGAAAAAATGAAAGACATCACAATAAATTCATACTTTATACATCAAAACATGCCATTCAGGCCAAATTCAAGTTACAATATACCGCAGCGTTGGATCTGAGACCTCAGATTCCCAGTCCGAGACTGAGGCCACCCCAAAACATAACCTTTCCATAGGGTTTGTACAGGTGAATCGGACCGAGACCAAGACCGAGGCCACCCCAAAACACAACCTTTCCATAGGGTTTGTACAGGTGAATCGGACCGAGGCCACCCTAATACACAACCTTTCCATAAGATGGCAGAGATCAAGACCAAAGTCACAAGAATTTGGCTTACAGGCTGGCCTTGGATACAACACTTATACAGTATTGCTTACAAAAAACTTAATGCCTTCCAATGATCTCTTGTGGTCGGCAAGACATGTTGCAGTAGCGTGGGATGGCAGTGTTGACTTGCATGAGACCACACAGCTGTAGACCTACTGTATGCAGGGCTCGACAAACCTAGGTGCTCGAGTGCCCGGGGCACCTGAAAATCACAGTTGGGCACTTAAAAAAAATGCAGTGCCTTACATGTATTTTGCAATGATCAATTGACTTAACAACAACTTTCGCGTTCATTGTGCAAAGCAGTCCATTTGACAATTCATCAAGTGATTGTATTCATATTCTTTCATTCGTATGGGATCTCACTGGGATAAAATTTGGCAAACCTGTACTTTTGGGGACAGGCAATGTGTTGAGAGGAGATTCTAGACCAGTACAATATCGGTTGAGATTGTACAGTAAACACCCGAAAATTACTGTAAAACTTGAAACTCAAGTCAAAGCTTTCAGTCAATGTAAGAACATGCTCAAAAAATGATTTTGATCATTATAGAACCAACACATGTATATCGCCAAGTGCTTAAGTACAGTTTGCCTAAAATGTTATGGTGGTAAAATTGGGGAATAAGGATTTTGCTTTTGGCCACTTGAATCTACTAATCAAAGGCCGAACTACTGTAGGCAGGCCAAAATGAAAAAAAAATCAAAGCCTGTGTATGTGACACTACATGTAAGTCTTTGTCTTGCATGATCAAATGAGATACCACTTCAGATGAATCTATGTTTTCCCCTACGAAGATACGTTTTCCCCTAAATGGTTTCTTTGCCGGAGATGGACAATGGACTTGCCCAAACAATGTCTGATGGATGAATATGGAACTTCTTTAAAATCCTTTGGGAATTCAAGAATATTTCTAAAAATTGTCAAACCCCCTAAAAATCATCAAAACCCTCTACTTCCCCTATGGAAGGTCATTTTTTCCTTAGGTATCTCCTATTATAAACTGCATTCATATATTCTTGTTCATTGATTGGTTAAAAGTATGTCACATGATGAAAAATAAACACACTACCATGCGAGTTTGTAAGAAAGTACTATTTACGGATCCGTAAATAGTACTTCAAAGCTGTAAATAGTACCTAAAATCCGTAATCCGTAATCTGATTTGCTCCACGATTTGTTCGATATGTCGGCATTTAGCCAATCAGAGCGGGAGCTCATGCTGGCTTATGCCAGCAGCGATTATTCAAAGCACACCAAAACCACAAAAAAAACTCTGAAAAATGTTGAGTTTTTATTAAGAAATTCAAACAACGGTGCCATAAATGTAACACTATCGGAAAGGTATGTAATTCCCTGTTGATATTATGCATGTTACTCATTAAATTATGTCCTTTTTTTTGACAATAAACTTTTATAGATTTTGTCGTGCCCGCTCCCTGCGCTGTACTGGCAGGAGCTACAGCTATGATACACATGTCACGATTGAACAGTAACGAATGCGGGAGCGAATGTCAAATATCTGGCTTATTACGTGTCACTGATAGCTTAACGAACTGGATGTCTAACTTACCATCATCGGCAGATGTTAGTTGGGAATAATGAAATTAAGGCATGAAATTGAATTGTTCGCTATAAATTCACCGAGTGTGAATTCTGGGTTAGCAACACATTACACCCGACGCTACATTATTCCACAAACTTTTGGATCTCTTGCTTCATATAGCTAAAGAACACGACGCTTCTCAAGTCACGTTGTGTGGCTACATTGGATAGCGCGCATGTCACATCGGTTAGAGTTTATTGCGCGTGTGACCCGGGTTTGAAACCCACGCTACAGTTTTGCTTTTACAACTTTTGTACTTTTTTTCATTAATGTCTTGGGGGTACAAGCACTGTTCTGTACGGTAAGCAACGTTAGTCGTTACATGTATTTAATTGTGAATAGTGACCTATAATGTAAGTTAGATATATTACGTTAGTTAACGCCGAGTTAACGTTAACGTTAATCGATACATTTATTGAAATCTTTTAACCAATCAATAAACAATGAATATATGAATGTAGTTTATAAAACAAATATGTACGGCCTTCATTCGAGGCTCTAGTTTAAAACTATGGTCCCTCGGTGACTGCAGTAGTACTATTTTGATTCGGGGCTACGCCCCTCAGCAAAATAGTACTATTGCAATCACCTCGGGCCCTATAGTTTTAACTAGAGCCGCTCATGGCCGTACATATTTGTATACTACCTATGGTTGGCTATAATCAACTACGGTAGGGGGTTTCCCCTACAAGTCACAGCCTTGCGGGGACTAAGGAATATCTTCCTTCCTTGTCTGTAGTTAACTTCTCTTCCTGAAATTGTTAGTCACCTGAATGTATAATAATAGTCGGGTTTCATATCAATAATTTTACAGTATACATTTGAATGTTTTTACTTGAGATGTTTTACTTGATATTGTACAGGACCTCAGTGTAAAGCAGCATTAAAGATTGTGTCAGGGATGTGCAAGTCCATTACTTCCCTTCATTATCAATACCAAATGGTAGTTTAAAGTATAAATGGTGAGTTGAAAGTTTGAGATCTATACGTCATGAATTTGTTGTTTTATGAGAAGAACTAATAACGACATGTTACCAAAATGATGTTCTTTCCGTGATTTTCAACTTTGCTCAAATTATGAATCGCGGTTATGTGTACCGTTGCAAGACCAGCGGAGCGCACTGATTGGTTAAACAGCTAAACTCCACGTGACCTTCGGCTAATAGCTGATCGGACAATTTTGGAATATCCCGTGCACGTCGACGTCACAGATTTTTTTTGAAAAGGCTTCAGAGCCATTTGAAAAAGGATGAAGTTTAACCGTCCAGATTTTCACCAAAACTCACTATTTACCTCAAGTCTCTATGAGAGGTGTTTATTTATAGTAATCTTCACATTGGATATGATTTCAGCTGATTTCATTCATTTAGATGTTTTTTGATGTGCAAATCAATGACACAATCTTTAACTTGACACTAACTTTCTCATCCTGTTAATGTTGAATAAATGAATAATAAATAAGTAAAAAAAATATTTATCTTTACACAAAAAAAGTTGCTTGGGCCAGGAGCCACTAGAGCAGTGAGTTGTAAAGTACGTGTAGACATGTACACAATACGTGTAGGCTAAAGTGTGTGTAAATTGCTTACACTGCATGTATGCACAGTACCATAATATTACTTTTGTATCCATGGGAACTCCTCATTGGTTTTGAAGACAATTTTTTTTCTTCACAAATTTGATTGAGAAAAAGTGAAAATAATGTGTGTACAAAATCAATTGGGAGTTCTTCCAAATGGATAAAAATGTAACATTACTGCATGTTTACACTTCCTGTAAGCTACATGTACATATATTTCTTAACAAGTCACTGCTCTAGAAAGTGGCACATTGCCAATTTAAGATTCCATAATGAGGAATTTGAGGATTAAATAAATGTTGAACGTTCATTTATAACTCTTAACCCTATATTAACTGGGGGGGGGGTCAATTTGACCCCCCCTCGACGAATTTCGCGATCATGCCGCCGCGCAAAATTTTTTCATCGCGTCGCTTGCCGACTTTTTACTTTCAAATCTTGCGCATCTTTTAAGACCGTTTTCGCGAGAATCAGACATACCGTTACGACACTGCGCGACTTTTTATACATGCATGTCAACCCCAAAATTGCTCAAAAACGTGATTTCGTGTACAAAATCAATGGAAATTGTGTTTTCAGCCATAAATCATAAATGTATGATTATTTTGGATTTTACTGGTTGAAATGAATTAATTTTATGTTGTTTATAATTGCAAAAGTGTCCCCAGCAAATTTCATCGAAAAAACAGTTGAAAACAAAAGGTCGAAAAAACAAAGAAATACATAAGAAATTAACAAAACAATAAAATACATAAGAAATTAATTCCAATTCGGCAAATGTTTTTGTAGATAATTATTAGAAATGTCAAAATGAATATTTTCACCAAAAATTAGCATTCTACTAGCTGTTTTTAGTGAGTTATAGCCAAAAACAAAATTTCATACACTTATTTGCATGATTACTTAAAAAATTGAAAAAATAATTTTTTTGAAAATTCTACTATACCGTCGTGTAGTTTGCATCCGGCTCTA
>JZLH01S0255130.1:0-10220 GCA_001188425.1 Eucidaris tribuloides | reverse complement strand
TGACCAGTTAATGAGTGGAAGGCTATGCCCCTGTGTTGCTTAGCTTCGGCAGCTAGTGTAGCGCGTACAGCGATGTCTTTCGCTCCTCCCAATGATTTCTGTACTTACTGGAAGGGTATTCCCGCATGAAGTTAATGATCTACGTACGACTATGTCGTACGTAAGATCATTACGTAGACATGGTATGTCTACGCACGTAAAATCAGTTTCCACGCGGTCACAGCCCGCGGCGATTGATTCATTCAGTGCATTCACTCATTCTTCAATTCATTATGCGGGATTGGGCCACCCGGTGTTCGAGAGTCCAATTCTCTCAGTGAAAATAACGAAAGCTGATTGGTGATTTCCGCACAGAGCACCTCCATGTGCGTACACAGTAGGCGGTCAGTGCATGCGTGGCTAAAAAATAGTAGTTTGTTGCCAGGCGGATGTGCGTCGCAGATGCTGCGGGCTTTCTGCAGTGCCCAAGACGCGCTTCAAATGACGTGACGATGTTGTCAATCAACGTGGACTTCGCAGCAGGGTGCGTGTGCGCATGCATTATTCTGCCCGCCCCTGAATTCGCTGGACTACGGACAAGGGTGTTTCCTTGAGCAGTTTTTACAATAGGATGCTGATGATGTAGCTAGCGAAAAACTAACGCTCATAAATCGGATCCGGACAATCCAAAAATGTCTAAATCGAATGGGGAAGTTCTAGGGTCACAATCCTGGAATTACAGCGATGTGAATGTTATAACGACAAGCAGAGAGCCAACTGTTTACGGATTCTCGTATTTGTTCGCTTTTATTGCCCCTTGTACGGCGTTACGGGTAAATAAACCAAAATGTACGGAAAAACAAAATCAAAACACGTGTGTTGATCTGCAATGATGCATGATCTAGTCAATGGTGCGCCAGTCAAGCGTTTAGCTTCTACTAGATCAGAGCGCACACACATTTGATCACTGATTGAACGATACTGAACCCGCTGTGGCCGTGGCAGTACTGTGGTACAGTACATGCAGTGCACTAGAGCTCACCGCACGCATGCACTGTATATGCAGTGCGACGCGCGTGCAGTGTGACGAATTCATGTGTGTTACATGTACTTACTGAAAGTGAAGTCGGACTGTGATTGATATTCGACCTTTATATTTTTTTTTCACCTCATGGGCTCCGAAATCTGGAGCTCGAAGTTGATCAACAAACATTAAAACATGTTTGCGAAACTATAATGAGGTCATCTTTTCGAACCTGAGGCCGAGCAAAAGGACACACTTAAACCATTGCACCGATGTACAGCACTCAGAGACCTTCTCAACGGGGCGACGGCCTCACGAGCCACGTGCGGCCAGGGGGTTCAGAGCTGGACTATACGCTTACAGGCGGTGATCGTCAGAAGCTTCAAAAACATGAAGAAATGTGACACCTTTTCAACTACTTGTGGCAACAACGAAGTCATTCTTCATTAACAAGAACAAAGGCCTTCAAACTTTAAGAGTATGGTGCTAATTGGGATGATGTATATATGCTGTTGTTAAGCCCCAATAGGTCATTAGTCCCACATACAGTGATTGATGTTGGGTAATGAAAATCTCAACAAATCGACTCAAACTCGAAGAACAATAGATCAGAGCATACTCACTTTATTGCTGAAATATTTGCACACAGTAAATGACTAGTTGTTACTATGTTTGCTAGTCTCGTGCAAATGCGTGTGATGAACATTTGGCAACATCAATGTTGGAGGTCTGTGTATGTTTCTTAAAATGTTGCTGTCGGCGGGCATCGTGTTCCTGAGAGACCCACGTTTGTTCCTGACAAATGTGGTCAATGTTCTGACAACTATCCTTTGGGGTTGGCATCTCTGGTTTGAACACGATATTTTTGGAACTACAACTTCCCATTTCATTTTAGTATGGAGAAAAATGTGCTTTTCATAATGATACCAAACACTAAAGTATTTTCATAGCGGATCTATTTTAATATCACCTCAAAGCTGATGCTTCTTGGAAAAAACCGTGACCATTTTCGGGGCTCCGCCGCACAACACGCAATCGTCATAGAGTGGTGCGTATTGCCTATGGGAGCTGTTTTTGTCCCAATAAAGCATGTTCGGTTCAGTCACCCTACTACAGTATCTGACAAAGCTTTTCATGATATGTTGTAATTTCAAATGAATTAAGTGAAAACATATTAACAGTAGGGGCGCTCATCTGTCAAGCTGTCGTGTACTGAGTCCTCGTAAACTGAGATTGTCTTCGTTATGAGGACATTTTTTTTGTCACCTTGATAGTGTTAAAATAGATTCTCTGTCATCTGTGAAACCCCAGTTCACCGTCTTTTTTATGACTTGTTCGTCTTCCCGTTGACCTGTTTTTGAAACCTGATATATTATTGATGGAGCTAGCGCACTCATTTTGCATCGGCAAATTCCAAGGGGACTGAACTTTCCCATTTTGTGTGTGTGAAGAAGTTCTTTATAAACGGGGATGATCCTGGTTATACGATCTGTGTTTATGGACCACGATTGATCTATGAGTATGAGGTAAAGGGTGAATCCAGGCCAGGGTCTGATCACGATTGCGATTGCAGAGTGTATTGGAGTCAGGCCCATGGCCGCTGTAATGTGGGTACAAGATACACAATACAATTGTTTCTCTAAAACTAGAAACTACTAATATCTGATTTCCCCCCCCCCCCAACCCCCCCCCCAAAAAAAAACAAACAAACAAACAAAACAAAACATATCACTGAGTTTCTGAACTACTTCTCAGCTCAGCACAAAATTTTGTGGATTGTCATAAATTATGAAGACAAACATCGGGTGCAAATTCAAAGTTGCTGGCTAGATCTGCTATACTTTGGAAGTGAGTTACATTGTTTGTGTTTGATTAATCAGATCATGCATTTCTAGAGGAACATTTTCTTTTCACCAGAGGCAGCTATTCGTAATCCTTGATTGTGCCTGATGGAATACGGAATCACTGCTGACGAAATTGGGAAACGAAACCCATGATTGAGATGACCATCAATCACCGCGAAAGTTAGCAGGACACATGGTTAATGGATTTAACTCATCCAAATGTTACCATTACAATTGTCAAGAGGAATCCTCACCATCAACTTTGTTATCAGGATCTGGATTATGTGTCATCACACCCTTACATGTAGGCTGGAACCCCCACGTTCAGGTAGTTATTAGGATTGCTCAAAATGTGCAGAATATTATCCGCAGGAATTTATGGAATTTTGACATGAAAGGTGAAATCTGCCTCATACTGGCCTTACATGTATATTGTATCCCAGGGCTTTCGTAAGCCATGGAAAGGCAAGGCATTTTTTTTAGGGCGCATGAAAAATATCCTTGTAATTTGTTCAAAAACAAAGGGCACTTGGGCAATTTTGTAAAATTTTTAAGGGCACCTATATGTAGGCAATTTTGAAAATTTGTAAAGGGCACCAAGGTCCAAATCTGTGAAAAGGCACACTTTCCATCTCAAAATATGCAAAACAACATCAAATAATGGAGAAGTTTACAATACTACTGAGAAAAATGTTTAGAAGTGATTATTTTAAAACTAAAGTGATCAGATTGTGTCATTGAGTCATTTGTGTCCTAAAAACCTAAAAACATAAATTTGTTAACAATTCCAAGCCCACAATTTCCTTTCCAGCCATCTTCTCCCACGAGTCATTCTAACCCAATTCTTCATCACGGACATTGCAACATGGTTACATGCATTGCATAACACACAACCACAAGACTCACAAGTACGTCGCAGCTGCACTGCACAAGTGATGAACAAAACATATAGTCAATACATGTGTACGTATCGGACATATATCTTTTGTGTTTAGTGAATGGGTGTTCCTCCCTGGTGTGCAGTGTGCTGCTGTGGCGGTATTCAATACACTGCTGCAAGCACACCGCGGTTTTGTTTTTTTCAGTGGCGCTGCTGGGGCGCTAGAAGGCAAAGATCTTACAGCACGTACAGAACATAGCTCGGAACAAATACGAGAAGCCATAAGGGTTGGTACATGTATGTCTGGAAATTCTATGATTGTAAGATTTTTCTCGAGGTTAAACTAAGATTTTAGACCTGGATCACATACTTTATCAATGGCAGGGCACTGATGCAGTTCCATAAAAGGGCACGTCAGTGAACTGCTGTCGGTGATCGGTATTTTCGCGGGGCAGCACGGAAGGTGAGGCGGGACCTATGGCAATTGCCGTCAGTGCCCTCGGTTAGCAAAAGACTTGGATGTATCCTTGAACATGCATCATCTGCTTGGACCTACTTGTAACACATTTATCTAATTAAAGATCGAGGGTGACAGGTCTAGAGACAGTGATTTTTCCGTTTAAAAAAATGGTCTTTTCCGTTCAACGTCATATAAAAATGGAAATTCCATTGTCATAGAAATGTACAAAGCAAAAACATGAATTCCGTTCTGCAAAGGTGAATTTCATGATTTTTTACATGAAAAGAATAAGAACCAAATGATTTTCCGTTTGATTTACCGGTAAACGGAAAATCACTGTCCCTACAGGTCAACAAACTTTGCATTAATTAATTACCATGCATACATTCAAGCATCTGCTTTTAGTATGTGTCAATACTGGAAGTGATGGAACAGGTTCATGTACAGTAGTGAATGATTTCTGTAGTTAATAAAGGTCAAAAAGATAAAAGGTCATGTGCCAAATTGAAAAAATATTTTTTATGTATTCATTTCAGTAGTGTCATCCTGGCTGGTGGAAAATTTGTGTGTGTATTTTTTTTTTTGGGGGGGGTGGGGCAACAGTGCTTGGTCTAGTTCTTGTAAACCCCCATTTTTGCATCGTGACTCAATGAGTGCAGGTGCTCTGTCACATTTTAATTTCTTGAATTTTGTGAAACATTGTTTGGTGTGCTGCCATCACTCAAGTCAAAATTTTGATTTTGCTACCACTACGTTAGTTGCCTTCACCTTTGTCACACTACATGTATCACTACCATAATGAAATAGAAATCAAAATTGCCTGTTTTAAGATAAATTTGAGTACTTGTAGAACAACATTATTTAAAATTTTCAAAACATCTGTGAACTGATGGTATTTTGAAAATGTCACTCTGTTCCCAAAACTGGTTAAATCTTATCGGCAAACAATGTTTGAACACATCTTTTCATGAGTTAGTTGTATTGCCTAGTACAATATCAGCAAGGCATATTTTCCCATTTATAATCATTAATTACTGCCCAAGTGTTTGGATTGCATGGAATTATTGCGCATGTTATTATTTTTTGTCATTTTCGTATCTTATAAAACATGTCTCAAAATGGGTAATGATTCTGCAACTGAATGGAATAAATAGTTTATTTCAGATATAAACATTGTGTAGTTTGGACAGTGACAATAAGTCATCACTCAGCAGTGTAACCTTGGTGGCCTTTTCATTCTCTAGAGCTTACAGTACAGGGCAGAAAATAAAATTCTATTTTTGGGGGCTACTTTCAAGCCCGGTTATACATTGAACCCTATGAGGAAAATGGGGCTGTTTTATGATTTTAGGGGCCTGGCTATAGTATTAAGTTAATTTTGGGGGCTAAATCGCAGTACATTGTCCCAGTCCATCTACTCTTCGCACAAGCAAGTGTGGAATACCTGTACATAATAAAAACGTACATGGTACCTCGTGGTACATGTATTTCAAGGAAGTTGAAGTTTTCTGTATACCTGATCAGCCAGATGTGTCATGGAGGGTGAATCATCATCATCCATCATCACCACCATCATCAATCCTCCTCTTCTTCCTCTACCTCCTCATCAACCATCATCAATTGTCCTCTACTTCTCCTCATCTTCATCGATGAAGATGAGGAAAAGTAGAGGACAATTGATGATGGTTGATGAGGAGGTAGAGGAAGAGGAGGAGGAAGAAGAAGAGGGGGTTTATCAGAATTGAGGAGGATTGAGGAGTAGGAAGAGCAAGAGGGAGAGCACGAAGAGGAGGAAGAACAGGAGGAACAGGTGGAGGAGAGGACAATTGATGAGGATTGATGAAAAGGAGGAGGGCAGATGATGGGGAGGAGGATTGATGATGGTGGTGATGATGGATGATGATGATTCACCCTCCACGACACATCTGGCTGATCAGGCATACAGAAAACTTCAACTTCCTTGAAATACATGTACCACGAGGTACAAGTACGTTTATTAATGTACAGGTATTCCAGCACTTGCTTGTGCGAAGAGTAGATGGACTGGGACAATGTACTGCAATTTAGCCCCCAAAATTAACATAACACTATAGCCCAGGCCCCCTAAAATCATAAAACAGCCCCCAATTTTCCTCATAGGGTTCAATGTATAACCGGGCTTGAAAGTAGCCCCCAAAAATAGAATTTTATTTTCTGCCCTGTACTGTAAGCTCTAGAGAATTGAAAAGGCCACCAAGGTACACTGCTGAGTGATGACTTATTGTCACTGTCCAAACTACACAATGTTTATATCTGAAATAAACTATTTATTCCATTCAGTTGCAGAATCATTACCCATTTTTGAGACATGTTTTATAAGATACGAAAATGACAAAAAATAATAACATGCGCAAATAATTCCATTGCAATCCAAACACTTGGGCAGTAATTAATGATTATAAATGGGGAAAATATGCCTTGCTGATATTGTACTAGGCAATACAACTAACTCATGAAAAGAGTGTTCAAACATTGTTTGCCGATAAAGACTTAACCAGTTTTGGGAACAAGAGTGACATTTTCAAAATACCATCAGTTCACAGATGGTTTGAAAATTTTAAATAATGTTGTTCTACAAGTACTCAAATTTATCTTTAAAACAGGCAATTTTGGATTTCTATTTCATTATGGTAGTGATACATGTAGTGTGACAAAGGTGAATGGCAACTACACGTAGTGGTAGCAAAATCAAAATTTTGACTTGAGTGATGGCAGCACACCAAACAATGTTTCACAAAATTCAAGAAATTAAAATGTGACAGAGCACCTGCACTCATTGAGTCACGATGCAAAAATGGGGGTTTACAAGAACTAGACCAAGCACTGTTGCCCCACCCCCCCCAAAAAAAAAAATACACACACAAATTTTCCACCAGCCAGGATGACCACCTACTGAAATGAATACATAAGAAAATTATTTTTCAATTGGCACATGACCTTTTATCTTTTTGACCTTTATTAACTACAGAAATCATTCACTACTGTACATGAACCTGTTCCTCAACTTCCAGTATTGGACACATACTAAAAGCAGATGCCTTGAATGTATGCATGGTAATTAATTAATGCAAAGTTTGTTGACCTGTAGGGACAGTGATTTTCCGTTTTACCGGTAAATCAAACGGAAAATCCATTTGGTTCTTATTCTTTTCATGTAAAAATTCATGAAATTCACCTTTGCAGAACGGAATTCATGTTTTTGCTTTGTACATTTTCTATGACAATGGAATTTCCATTTTTATATGACGTTGAACGGAAAAGACCATTTTTTGAAACGGAAAATCACTGTCTCTAGACCTGTCACCCTCGATCTTTAATTAGATAAATGTGTTACAAGTAGGATCCCAAGCAGATGATGCATGTTCAAGGATACATCCAAGTCTTTTGCTAACCGAGGGCACTGACGGCAATTGCCATAGGTCCCGCCTCACCTTCCGTGCTGCCCCCGAAATATACCGATCACCGACAGCAGTTCACTGACGTGCCCTTTTATGGAACTGCATCAGTGCCCTGCCATTGATAAAGTATGTGATCCAGGTCTAAAATCTTAGTTTCAACCTCGAGAAAAATCTTACAATCATAGAATTTCCAGACATACATGTACCAACCCTTATGGCTTCTCGTATTTGTTCCGAGCTATGTTCTGTAACGTGCTGTAAGATCTTTGCCTCTAGCGCCCCAGCAGCGCCACTGAAAGAAACAAAACTCGCGTGTGCTTGCAGCAGTGTATTGAATACCGCACAGCAGCACACTGCACACAGGGAGGAACACCATTCACTAAACACAAAAATATATGTCCGATACGTACACATGTATGTGACTATATGTTTTGTTCATCACTTGTGCAGTGCAGCTGCGACGTACTTGTGAGTCTTGTGTGTGTTATGCAATGCATGTAACCATGTTGCAATGTCCGTTGATGAAGAATTGGGTTAGAAATGACTCGTGGGAGAAGATGGCTGGAAAGGAAATTGTGGGCTTGGAATTGTTAACAAATTTATGTTTTAGGTTTTTAGGACACAAATGACTCAATGACACAATCTGATCACTTAGTTTTAAAATAATTCACTTCTAAACATTTTTCTCAGTAGTATTGTAAACTTCTCCATTATTTTGATGTTGTTTTGCATATTTTGAGCATGGAAAGTGTGCCTTTTCACAGATTTGGACCTTGGTGCCCTTTACAAATTTTCAAAATTGCCTACATATAGGTGCCCTTAAAAATTTACAAAATTGCCCAAGTGCCCTTTGTTTTTGAACAAATTACAAGGATATTTTTCATGCGCCCTAAAAAAAATGCCTTGCCCTTTCCATGGCTTACGAAAGCCCTGGGATACATATACATGTAAGGCCAGGTATGAGGCAGATTTCACCTTCATGTCAAAATTCCATAAATTCCTGCGGATAATATTCTGCACATTTTGAGCAATCCTAATAACTACCTGAACGTGGGGGTTCCAGCCTACATGTAAGGGTGTGATGACACATAATCCAGATCCTGATAACAAAGTTGATGGTGAGGATTCCTCTTGACAATTGTAATGGTAACATTTGGATGAGTTAAATCCATTAACCATGTGTCCTGCTAACTTTCCGGTGATTTGAGGTCATCTCATCATGGGTTCGTTTCCCAATTTCGTCAGCAGTGATTCCGTATTCCATCAGGCACAATCAAGGATTACGAATAGCTGCCTCTGGTGAAAAGAAAATGTTCCCTCTAGAAATGCATGACTGATTAATCAAACACAAACAATGTAACTCACTTCCAAAGTATAGCAGATCTAGCCAGCAACTTTGAATTTGCACCCGATGTTTGTCTTCATAATTTATGACAATCCACAAAATTTTGTGCTGAGCTGAGAAGTAGTTCAGAAACTCAGTGATATGTTTTGTTTTGTTTGTTTGTTTGGTTTTTTTTTGGGGGGGGTTGGGGGGGGGGTAAATCAGATATTAGTAGTTTCTAGTTTTAGAGAAACAATTGTATTGTGTATCTTGTACCCACATTACAGCGGCCATGGGCCTGACTCCAATACACTCTGCAATCGCAATCGTGATCAGACCCTGGCCTGGATTCACCCCTTTACCTCATACTCATAGATCAATCGCTGGTCCATAAACACAGATCGTATAACCAGGATCATCCCCGTTTATAAGAACTTCTTCACACACACAAAATGGGAAAGTTCAGTCCCCTTGGAATTTGCCGATGCAAAATGAGTGCGCTAGCTCCATCAATAATATATCAGGTTTCAAAACAGGTCAACGGGAAGACGAACAAGTCATAAAAAAGACGGTGAACTGGGGGTTTCACAGATGACAGAGAATCTATTTTTAACACTATCAAGGTGACAAAAAAATGTCCTCATAAACGAAGACAATCTCAGTTTACGAGGACTCAGTTCACGACAGCTTGACAGATGAGCGCCCCTACTGTTAATATGTTTTTCACTTTAATTCATTTGAAATTACAACATATCATGAAAAGCTTTGTCAAGATACTGTAGTAGGGTGACTGAACGCGAACATGCTTTATTGGGACAAAAACAGCTCCCATAGGCAATACGCACCACTCTATGGACGATGCGTGTTGTGCGCGGAGCCCCGAAAATGGTCACGGTTTTTTCCAAGAAGCATCAGCTTTGAGGTGATATTAAAATAGGATCCGCTATGAAAATACTTTAGTGTTTGGTATCATATGAAAAAGCACATTTTTCTCCATACTAAAATGAAATAGGGAAGTTGTAGTTCCAAAAATATCGTGTTCAAACCAGAGATGCCAACCCCAAAGGATAGTTGTCAGGAACATTGACCACATTTGTCAGGAACAAACGTGGGTCTCTCAGGAACACATGCCCGCACAGCAACATTTTAACAAACATACACAGACCTTCCAACATTTGATGTTGCAAATGTTCATCACACGCATTTCCACGAGACTAGCAAACATAGTAACACTAGTCAGTTTACTGTTGTGCAAATTTCAGCAATAAAGTG
>JZLH01S0255109.1:3255-16774 GCA_001188425.1 Eucidaris tribuloides | reverse complement strand
AATAATAATAATAATAATAATAATAATAATAACAATAATAATAATAATGATAATAATAATAAAATAATAATAATAATAATAATAATAATAATAATAATAATAATAATAATAATAATAATAATAATAATAATAGTAATAATAATAATACATAATACATGTAATAACAGCTATTAAAATATAACGACCAATCATTGTACCACTTCATTTTTGCTACCACTGCCAGACCTAGCTTCGAAAACTATTACAACTGAATAGGGGTATAGTGCTGCTTCTAATGTAAGTTAGTTATACATTCTGCAAGAGATTCGAATGAGATGAAAAAGAAACTTTCAACTCAAAATTTGAACGTAGACCCTTTACTTTCGTTATGGTGTCATAAAATGAATAAATCCTAAACCTATTTTAGATTTATTCTTTAATGTTAACTGACACATATTGTTAAAGGTATTGGCTAACATTTACCACAGTTAAAAAAAATCTGAGCCGCATGATTCCCCATGCTACTTGTGTCTTTGATGAGGTCTAAAAATGAAGCCCTGAAAAAATTGTATTTCAAAATGATTATTTAGTGCTTTAAAAAAGTGAAAATCGTAAGTTGACCAGATTCACTTGCCCATTTCCTCCCATAGACTTACTGTGTGTACACCTAGATTAATAAAACTCGCCCGAGTTTTATTGTTTATTCATGTATAACTTGCCATTGGCAGTGTAACTTTCGAAACTTTTGTATTCTAGGGTGTTTATTTGTCCATTTGAACACTACTATGTAGCTCAGATATCAAAGTTTGACATTTTTTTTTAAATTGAAGCTCCACAATGTTAGCTCATCACTTTAATAGTAAAAGGAAAAGGGCCTAAGTAGCTTATGACTCCCTTCATCTCGTATGGTTTTTCTGTGAAATAAAAATTGTAAACTGATGCTATCTGTAGCGGATTTGTCTTTACGCGTCTTTTTTTTTTATAAGTGTATGAATTATTTATATTTCACAAATTTAAGAATGAGTATAAATCTTAACTCACCGCTTCGACTACTTTTCATACTAGTAGTTCGAGCAAACTTTTCTAGATGTGGGCGTGGATTATACCATCGTGTTAACAATTCCATTGAAGATTAACTACTGTATTCTCTCTCGACCTCCACTCCATGACAAATTGGTCAACGTAAACTAACTGATACCTAGATCAGTTGGCCAATATCCCCTCAAGAGCCTTCGATGTTACAAAATCCGCGAAAGGTAAGAAAGCGCGTCATGTTTTGACTGAACTAACAACGCGAGAAACACGGGCAACAACAAGAAAATACACCGCTTTCAAAAGAAACATCCCCTTCAGCAAAATCCGATAGCTTTAGTCTCTTGAAAATGGAACAAAACCATTCAACATACCGCTTTACGCGATATGTTTTTGTCGATGTCGTAAATCTATATTCATGTCACCTGTGAATGAGGCGGGGTTGTCTCATCCTACGCGCCTTTTGTGATGATGTGAGCTTGGTTTTGTTTCAGTGTGGTGTGGGCTCACCTTCTTAGCCCACCCCCGGGCATTTACTTTCGATTTTATTTCAGGGTGGATACGCTTTGAAAAAATCAGGAACAGACGTAATTCAGTGTAAAGTTTGACCGAGGACACGTCGAAACTGCCTCACAGCGTTATACCCAAAACTTTTGTGATTCATTTTGTTGGTTGCGAAAAGATATAATCGAAAATCGATCGAGGAATTGTCGAAGCCATTCTGTCTAGAGAAGACGGGGGCAGTCCCCCATCATAAAGAAAATGTTTCAGAAGTGACACTTGAAAAATAAAAGGTGATTGTTGCCAGATTGATTTGTGAGGTTGTTCGACAGTTTGACAACAGTATCAGACAGTTATTTGATGTTGAGTGAATTTAGTGGAATTTCACTCTTACCGGAGTCAAAATATTCACTCTCTCTCAATAGTAGAGATGCACTCTTCTGCATTATGTGTAATGGGTGCATGTGTGCATCGTTGAAAATGTACAAACATGATAATTATAACATTTTTTTTTCAGTGACACCCTCTGTATTATTTTCAGATCGCTCACTGCTGATCTAAATTTTAACAAAATGTCAGAGAAAAAGGGGAATTCAAATTTGCCATCTACTGCTTCCAACAATCCGGCTATGACACGATGAATTTAGTAAAAAAAAAAAAAATACCCTATAGGCTCTATTATCTGACAGTGTTATGCATATTGAGTAGTCTTAGGCAGATATTGTGGAACACGATTGTTCATAAAGGTCCGTGAATAAAATCTATCGAAACAAATAAAGTGATTAATTATACAAAACATCAGAAAAAAATCTTAACTATATCCTTCAGTTATCAGGTTTATAAATATGGCAATGAGTCTAAACAGTGAATATTTTTAAAACAACCGAGAGAAAGGAGAGGAATTACCTTTTCTAGTTAATTTCGTTAAAATGTTGTTAAGCACGTCTCGTGAAGTCGCAATGGTTAACATAAAGTAAATACAGTCAAATAGTATTATACATCCATACCCATTGTTATCCAGTCATGTTATAGAAATTATACAAGTTATGAATTAATGAACTTTACCTTCAATATCAATTAAAGCCAGATCAGATTCCTTGTGTCTTACAAATTTTCGTCGTTGCATCTTGTTCAATATTTCCTTTCACTTACGAAGTGATAATGCACGCTGTCTACCCCATCAGTGACACCATTATATTCCTATAACACCGCCATGCAGGTCTGCACGCAGGGCTATTCCAACATTATGTCGAACACGACATTGAACTATTATTGTATAAACTTGCTCAATCTTTGCCAAGTCGTTTGCAAAAAAACATAATACAAGCAGGTATACAAGAATGAATTGGCAGAGATTTTATGGGAGTACGTGTCTTTATGTGTTTTGGCGTGTGTCTTTTTTTCAAAGGAAGGTCAATAAAAAGATATTTTTCACCGTCGTTCATTTTCCAAGTTCAATAGCCCGTGAAAATCTCATCACGGGTTCCCTTATTTCACAACTGACATAATAGCTGTATCATTTATTGTTTGCATTCAATACGAGGAGAGGAATGCTTACTTTAAAGGCTTGATTTTATCCCAGGCATTATTGTCTGAGCAACCCCGACATAACGTCTGCGATTCGATATATCATGCGTGTCTACTAAGCTATTAGATACAGTTATTTGTGGTTTCTGGAATTAGTTTTCCTTTGAAATATCGTGTCATAATAACTTCCGTATCTGGAGGACATTGACTTAATCCCTACATTTCCTAAACGAACGAATTGCGAAATGAAGTGTGGAAAGGTTTATAATACGGTATACATTTATTGCATTTCTGTATAATGAATACCGCTTCGCTATTTCATCGTAAATTTCTCAAAAGACTGACTCTTCTCAGTAAAAATATAACTGTTACCAAGCCCTTCCTTTTATAAACTGGAAATTCGTCCTGATGCCACTTATAAATCTTTTTTTATAACTATTTTTTTTTTTGCTTGTTAGTTGGTTGGTTGGTTGGTTGGTTGGTTGGTTGGTGGCTGGATGGTTAGTTAGTTGACTGGTTGGTTAGTTAGTTGACTGGTTGATTAGTTGCCTGGTTGGTTAGTTAGTTGACTGGTTGATTGGGTGTGCGCTTGCTTGTTGGTTGGTTGGTTTGTTGATTGATTGATTGATTGATTGATTGATTGATTGTGTGCGCTTGCTTGTTGGTTGGTTGGTTTGTTGATTGATTGATTGATTGATTGATTGATTGATTGATTGATTGATTGATTGATTGATTGATTGATTGATTGATTGATTGATTGATTATTTGATTATTTGATTGATTGATTGATTGATTGATTGGTTGGTTGGTTGGTTGGTTGGTTGGTTGGTTGGTTGGTTGGTTGGTTGGTTGGTTGGTTGGTTGATTGGTTGGTTGACAGTTTGGTTGACTGGTTCGTTGGTTGGTTAATTAGTTGGTTAATGGTTGTTGGTTGGTTGGTTGGAGTTGGTTGGTTGGTTGTGGTTTTGGTTGGTGGGTGGGTGGGTGCTTGTGGTTGGTTGGTTGGTTGGTTGGGTTGGTTGTTGGGTGGGTGGGTGGGTGGTTGGTTGGTTATGCTGGTTGGTTTGTTGGTCGGTAGGTTGGTTGATGGTTAATTGTTTAATTATTGGTCGGTTGCTTGTTGATTGTGGGGTCAGTTGGTTTGTTTGTAGGTTGGTTGGCTATTTTGTTGGCCTGCTTGTTGGTTGGTTGGCTGGCTGGGTAATGGGTAGGTAGGTAGGTAGGTAGGTAGGTATAGGTAGGTAGGTTGGTTGGTTGGTTGATCGGTTGGTTGGTTGATTAGTTGGTTAGTTGGTTGGTTGGTTGGTTAGTTGGTGGGTTAGTTGTTTGCTTGCTTGGTTGCTTGTTGCTTGGTTGGTTAGTTGGTTAGTTGGTTGGTTGCTTGCTTGCTTGTTGGTTAGTTGGTGGGTTAGTTGGTTGATTAGTTGGTGGGTTGGTTGGTTGGTTGGTCGGTTCGTTGGTTGGTTGGTTACTTGCGTGTTGGTAGGTTGACAGTTTGGTTGACTTGTTCGTTGGTTGATTGGTTAACTGATTGGTTGGTTGTTTGTTTAGTTGGTTGATTGCTTGGTTTCTTTGTTTTCCTTACAGGGAGCATTGATTTCTTACAGTGATAAACTCATTCAAGTCAATGAGAAAGTGAATCTAATAATTTTAGAAATCGTTGTTGTATTGCATGTTGATTTAATATATTTGACAAAGTCCAATTTATCAAAAAAAATGGGGGCGACTGCCAAAAACAGTCGACGCAACTGAACTATGCCACTTTATTTACAGATAACATTACCAGAAAGACATCAATTACGATTATTTACTTTACCGATATACATTTCAAAAAGTGTATTGAATCGTAAAATGTAAACGTCATTATTTACATTCTTTTATCCGAGATTTCTCCTGGGTGGTGATCTGACTGCCCAAGTTAGGCAGAGGGCGCCTATTTACTCTTTCTTTATTTAACCCTTGTACATGTACCTTCATTTTTTTCTAAATATCTGTCATAGAATCCCCATCCCATTAAGGAAATGAATATTCTTGGCTCCTTGCATGGGCGCAAATGCTCTCAGGAATTCTATACAAGTGGGGGACACCCTATTGACCCAGGTGTGCCCCCCCCCCCCCCAACATGAATAGAATTTCTGAGAGCATTTGCGCCCATGGCTCCTTGTGAGAGTCAAAATACACTCTTGAAGTAGTAGAAATCACTCTCAAAAGAGTGAATAACCAATATTTTACGCCACATTGGAGTATATTTTACTCCGAGTTGGAGTGGATTTCACTTCTGAAGAAAGTGATCCCTCGTATGACACGTCAATGGGAGTGGGGAGATTTTAAGGATAGTTTCGTATTAATTTTGTCGTGAAACCCATCTAATTCTGACAGTGACTAGAATCACACTTTTGAGTGTGCTTTCCACTACTTTGAGAGGGGATTTAGTGGAGTTCCACCCTAACTGGAGTCAAATATATTCACCCTCTCACTCATTTGAGTGAAGATTGCACTTTTGTATTACTGACAATTTGATATTACACCTGAATGCATTTTGTTATTTTCACTGTCCGCAGCTCGTTCGTGAAGGTAGTTCGTTTATTCTGAGCTGAGATGGCGCTATTCAGCCATACAAAGCGAGGGCGAGAAGTTTATTTTCGAGGCCAATATCATTTTCTAATCGACTAGGACGCACTGTTTAGTTTGTTTTGTTCTTTGTTCTTTAGTTTGTTTGTTTTCTACTCTAATTATCAAAATTTTCAAACAGTTTCCTCAGATGTTTCATCTTGTTAGAGATAAGAGAAATTACAAAGGAAGAGGTTCACATGGCTACTGTCATTAGGTCATACCTTGGTGAAACCTTCAAATTTCATTGCAAAATCAATCCGAAAACATAGCTTTTTAGAATGCGTCAGAAAACAGACGGGTATACATCCAACCCTACTCCAGCAAAGCTCTTTTCCTCCATGTTCCCGTTACAATATGAAATCATTCTTATTTTGAGACAATTGTCCATCTCAATTTTAGGGACCTAACTAAGTAATCCAAGTTTTACTTTTAAATAAAGTTCCTCTGTTTTTGTCATGAAATACGTCTATGTTCATTATACTGATTTGTATACATCATAATTGAAACTTGTCATTATTTTGTGTAATATCAATT
Organism: Eucidaris tribuloides; assembly: GCA_001188425.1. Lineage (NCBI taxonomy): Eukaryota > Metazoa > Echinodermata > Echinoidea > Cidaroida > Cidaridae > Eucidaris > Eucidaris tribuloides. The sequence continues at coordinate 10,588 of JZLH01S0255109.1, read as the reverse complement.
ATACTCACAACGAATATTCTTTCCGTTTTGTATTGATTTATTATGTCATGTGAAAAGTGGATAAATAAATCCAATCAATCAATCAATCAATCAATCAATCAATCAATCAATCAATCAATCAATCAATCAATTCTACTACATAAAGACGTGTGTCAATGTGTCTGCTCCTGTTCGTCTCATACCGTGGAGGTCATTCCAAAGTCATGTTTCTTGCATTCTTACTCGTGTAGGTTTCAGGCAAATCATTAATCAATGCACTGTAGGTGGTGGTCATGATATCGAACATTCATTGTTTCTGTTTTAATCATTGATTGCAAGGTGGCATTCATGATTTCGAACATTCATTGTTTCTGTTCCCCCATGCGGAACGAAAGGAATTCAGATCAATTTCTACTCTGTCAACATGTGGTTTGGAGGGTAGACCAATACGCAGAATTCTTCGTGTTTATAATGACTTGTGACGAGGTCAGAGCAAGGAGGTATTATTCGCTTTCAACCGAAAGAACAACAGGACTCGTAAAGATAATTTACTGGTCCGTTTGACTGGTTATACACAATTAAAATAGTCTTAGGGTGTAACAACGTGTGTACTTTCTCCACCTAATTACCAGACCATAGCGTACCTTGGTGAATAAGGAATGTTTTTTTTTTACGGGGTTGTCGCAATTTATCGATGAAGAAAAGTGCAAAAAGTGGGTCGCGCTCCATGCGCGAACGGTGCGATAATTTTGTAATGCCTTTCTGTACAAGGCCACTAGGTCTATAATCAGTCAGCAGCACCAGTGTCGAAATCATGGGAGCATAGGTGCTCCTCCTCCCTCTCAAGGTTCAAGACAATAACAGAAAAGAATGTTTGACTTTTTTTCAAATTCCAAGGTAAAATTGAAAGATTGTTATTTTGGTTTTTGCTCGTCGGCTGACACAAATTTGGAAATATTTTGAATAAATCTTCCCCCGCTCCGTCCATGACGTTCCGGATTCACTACTTTTCCCCATAAACTAGTAATTTTGCTTCATTGCATACCATCATTGTTAAATCAATATAAACATGCATTACAGTATCGTATCGATACAATGAGATAAAGGGTAAAAGGATGATTGCTCTTCTTTGCCTTGCCTTGCCTTGCCTTGCCTTGCCTGCTTTGCTTTGCTTTGCCTGGCTATGATTTGATTTGACTCACAAAAATTTATTTATATATTAGATTTTGTTAATGTATGATGGATGAATTTGAATTTATATTATATTTTTAATTCATTTGATTTATTGCAATACTCTAGTAGTTGTATGCCTATTAAAGAAAAATATCGATGTATTGGCTAATTCTTATACTTGCACACATTGTAAATCATGCACAATTCAGCTCTTGGCTGCGATGTTTGATTTTAAATAAAACCTTTATTGAATTGAATTTACTTTGCTTGTTTTATTGTGTTTTGTTTTGTTTTGTTTTGTTTTTGTTTTTTTTGTTTTGTTTTTTGTTTTGTGGTTTGGTTCTACTATTTATCTGAAACTGGACGATGGGTCGGCCGATCAACAGAATAGCACATATTAAAAATATATGGTTCTTGTTTGGGGTGGGGTGGGGGTACATACGTTTGCTTACCTCACCACACCGCGGGAATTAAAGTGATAGGCTAACATTGTGGAGCTTCAATTTAAAAAAAATTGCCAAACTTTGATATCAGAGCTACATAGTAGTGTTCAAATGGACAAATAAACACCATAGAATACAAAAGTTTGGAAGGTTATCCTGCTAATTGCAATGTATGCATGAATAAAACAATTAGTACATGTACTCGGATGGCGTACAAAATATCCTATATGTACACACATTAAACAATTTCTACTCCGGTGGATGATAAAATAGCCTAGATCTGCACACAGTAAGTCTATGGGAGGAAATAGGCAGGTGAATCCGGTCAATTTGAATGCTTGTAGATTTTCACTTTTTTTTTAAAGCACTAAATCATCATTTTGAAATACGGTTTTTTTTCAGGGCTTCATTTTAGACCTTACTAAAGGGACTTGGAGCATGGAGGATGTTAGCCAGTGGCACTAAACGTCAAATACGTCACTGAACATTCACAATCCCCTCCCCTTCAGATCGATCGATTACTACACATTCTCCCTCTCTTCCAGAAGATCCTGTTTGCCATTTTTTTTCTTCAAAAATTCTCATTCTTTTACTTCAAACAAACAAACAAATAAATTGAGTTGCATTTCTCCTTCTTACTTTGTTTGCAATTTTATAATTATTGTTCCATCTGCTTTGCTACACATCGCGCTACAACTTACACGTGTCAAATATGCATATAATCATGATTATTGCACAATGCGATGGAAAGTGTCAGTATAGCCTACATAATACATTATTTCATTCCCACAAAAGTACATACATAAAGCATACATGTAAAATACAAATATCATACCATTTTAATTATACACAAGTCACAATAAAGTTGAGACGATTCTAAAAAGTAATACGTTATTTTCGTTAATGAAACGTCTACCACATCGTTGTTAAATTAACATCCGAAGTATTACCCGTCATTGAAACACCCTCAATGCTATAGCGTACGCGATTTCCAAAGCCCGCGGGTTTTTTCGCGGCCAATCCTAGGTTTCCCCCATTCTTTTTCTGCGTCACGGCCAACCGGCGCAAATCGCTCAGCGGGGGGGGGTGTGGTGGTGGCGGTGTATTGACGATCTTTTTTTTCAATACATTTAAGTGTCCAAAAATTTTCCCGGGTACACGCCAACCTCCGAAACTAGCTCAGCGGAGGGGGGGGGGGGGGTTATGAAATTATTTTTCAAAAATTCCGAAAAATTAAACGTCTATTTCTCATTTTCAAACACCCCTCTTTTTACGAAAAAGGGGGGTGATATCGTGAAAAAAGGGGGTGATTTCGGGTGAAAAGGGGGTGTTTAGGTGTGTTTAACACCCCCCCTTCGGCAAAAGGGGGGTGTTTGAATACCCCAAACACACCCCCCCCTGCGTACGCGTATGCCCTAATGTAATAAGTATAACAGACCCAACAATAAACATTGATAAAGAATGAAATAATTTAAACCCCACATACGTAATCACATCGTTTTTGTGGGTGCACATATTTCCTGTATTTGAAGAAAATGGATGAACATAAAGAAAACATACATATCATATCAAAATGTAATAAAATGATATATAATTTTGAAATGGGCACAATTGCAGAATTGCAATTAAGCCATGAAACGAAATGAAATGAAATGGAGATTAAGCTTCACACTGACCTGAAACAATGATCGTCGGAACGGAGAGTTTCCTTTTGGGGCGGACTTTCGGCCGAAGAAACACCGAATCCGGTTCCACTGGACCCGAGTTGGGAACTGGCGATGTCGATCGACTTCCCGGTTGGGATTTACTAGGACTTGTTCCATGCGTTTCAGGAAAGGAAAGGTATGGGGCTGAAGATCGCCTCAAAGCCGAAATGTTTGCGAAGTCATTAGCGGAGAGTAATAATCGATCCATGATGATGATAATCACGCTGTGATGTTTGGACCGTTCTTTTTGTTTTCGCAGAAAGAAAAACACTTGATCTATTTGTATTCCGATAAGTAAACTGGGTAATTTTAGAGTATACACTGCAGAATAGTTAGAACTGATGCCGCACGCAGTTTTGTTTTCGTAATATAAGACCTAAAATCGATGATTAATGAGGTTAAGGTGTCACCAGATTTGATCAAAGATTATGTGCTCCATCAGGTAAGATAATCCACGCCGGTGATGATGCGTTGGTCGCGTTTATGCAACACACACAGGACAAAATGACGCAATGCAGAAGAATTATGTATCCAATGTCAATGCTATGGTATAAATAGAAACCTTTTGATCAAAACAAAGAAATGCCCAATTTAGCACTAGCGAGAACATATTGATATCGACGTCTTATATTTCGTGAAGACATAAGAACTTTCCTCTAAAATATCCCCCACCTATTATGTAGGGCGAAGGTTATGTTACAGAGAAACTAATCCAACAAAAATAAACTTTCCCGGGAGACCGCGGAATTCCATCACTCATGAATTAATTACGCTAAATGACGCTGATGCAAATACTTCCTTATTTGCCTTCAACTCAATAGCAATTTGACTAGTTTCGTCGAAATTTTTCCAGTGAAATTCTGTCGTTTATGATGATATGTTGACGACTATCACGCAGACAAGATGTCGATACAAAATGATGAGCACAAAATTTGTCGAATTGTTAAAAAATACAAAGTACTGATTCCACAGAAACACACGCAGGAACAATGTTTGAGCTAAAGCAACTGCATGTAGCATTTGATCGCGGCTGTATACAGAAAGGCGCCGAACAGCACTTGAACATTAATCAAGGTTTAGTTCATCCTGGCCTTTAGATTATAATGGCTGTTAAGTGGTTTCGTCTTTGTTGTAGATCCAATACTTCGTCTGCAGACTATTCTTCCTGTGAGGTTTCTCCTTCAACCCTCAGGAGAAAACAATGGGGTGGATGTTACAGGTACACAAAGCGTGTCTACCTTCTCACAAACCGAGCGTGACTTTGACAGACATTGGCTGTTAGCCTACAGAATAATGAACAAACGGTCGATTGATTTTTCTCAATTGTAATCCGATTATTCAGGGGAAGTCCATACAAGAAGAATGTAGTCTTTATCGAAAACCAGCAACAGTAATGTTTACATGATTACAATTTAGATAGATATATGCTACAACGCCAATGGTTCAAACTTACTTCTTTTGTCATTTTAGACAGGCATTAACATATTCCTGCGCAACTATGAAACGATACGCCCTTCATTTTTGCGGAAAATCCCCATTAGAGAAGTAAGTTGTCAAATGCAAATATCCAGAAATATAAACATCAATTGGCAGAGTAATTTATCATTTTACAGTTTGTTGTGAGTGATATAAAGAAGATATAGATGGATAGATAGATAGATAGATAGATAGATAGATAGATAGATAGATAGATAGATAGAGGGATAGAGGGATATATAGATAGATAGATAGATAGATAGATAGATAGATAGATAGATAGATAGATAGATAGATAGATAGATAGCTAGATAGATAGATAGATAGATTGCTAGATGGATGATGGATGGATGGATAGATAAATAGATATATTCACCAATGGATAACCAGTTTTTGATGATGTCTCAATCAGATAAATATAACTTTTATAACTTTCAAATGACTTTAAAAATTAACACATTTGAAGCGATAACAAAGCTTTTCGATCTAGTTATCAGATAATAACAATGAAATTAACTTTCTTATGAAAGCATAACTGACCGCTCCATTCCTAGAGCAATCGTAACACTTGGACGACCATGTTATCTTTTCAGTTCAGTTCATTTCATTTCAGTTCAGTTCAGTTCAGTTTTATTTCATTCATAAAAAACATCATGTACATGTACAAAGTGAACATAACATACAAACGTAACAAAATAGTACAAAAAAACACAAATATGACAGAAACATTACTTTAAAATTAATATAAGCAGGGAACAGCAAGAAAGGAACGAGCCTTCTAGATAGCCGACCCTTGTAAATTATAGAACAATAACAAAGACGTGGTAAAGAAAAGAAAACTACAAACTACTACAAAATTAGGTGAACTACAAAACGGCAACAGAAATGTGCAGGAATGCTGTACAAAAAGATTATGGTGATTAATTCTGATCTAAAATAAATTGTATACAATTTGATTTAAAAACATTAAGAGAAACTGAGTTTTGGTGCCAAAGAGTTCCAAAGTTGAGGTCCTTGAAACAAAATATAATGTTTATAACATGATATTCTTACTTTGGGAAGATGAAAATTATTTGCACTTCTGGCATTATATTGATGAAACTCATTATTTTAATGAAAGAACTGCATGTAAAGTCATTTGTAAAATGTAACTTTTGTACATCTATCATCTACCCTTGTTCTACTTTCGAGGATTAGCCGTATATAGGAGCAATGAACATACCTGTCATCTACGTTTTCATCAAAGACTATTTAACGGAACTGCGCTGACTCGTTATAATGAAGGGCTTGACACGCATGATATGTGTATTCGATTTACCGAAAGACAAAGCCCAAAGCTACAAATAGTCCTCCGGATTAATATCTATTGTCTTCCATTGTTTCATGAAATCCAATAACGATTCTCAAGGGGGATCATCACGCTGTTTGTTTTCAGGCACAACGACTTTATTGATTATGTTGTATTTCGCGTTGCAGAGCAAGAATACAGAAATTTACTGGCAAAGGATTAAGTCAATTGGCAATTAGAATTGGGCAAGTCACCCGCGGCCACCAAGGACAATGTGGAGTCATTTTCGCCATGTCACGCAAACTGATAGTTCGATATATCTGGAACACGTGACATAAATCGTCTGCATTTCAACGTGGTATTACGTGTATAATTATCGAACACAAATTATTTAACATATCGGAGATGTCAAACATATCACACAGGTCTAAAAAGTGCTTAACATGTTTAAACACACACACACGCGCACGCGCGCGCACACACACACACACACACACACACACACACACACACACACACACACACACACACACACACACACACACACACACACACACACACACACACACACACGCACACACACACACACACACATACCAACAAGAGCTACATTGTGGGGATGTTCCTGTATGTGCAGTGTGGGTGTTCCATAATAGGTATAAAAACACATAGTGAGTGTATGATTTTAACCCCCACAATGCCGAAATACGCCCACAATGTAACCTCATACTTAAACATACACCCACAATGTACCTCCTGCACGCCCGCAACATCCAATAGACACACAACACACAAAAGACATACCACATCATTATGGGAGTAAAAAAAAAACGGTTCACTTTAGCAGGCCCACTGTGTTGTTTTAAACCGTTTTAAAATGTTTCATTCTGGGGGTACCCCCACAATGCCCAAATACGCCCACAATGTAACTTCATACTTAAACATACACCCACAATATACCTCCTGCACACTCACACACACACACACACACACACACACACACACACACACACACACACACACACACACACACACACACACACACACACACACACACACACACACACACACACACACACACACACACACACACACACACACACACACACACACACACACATACCAACAAGAGCTACATTGTGGGGGTGTTCCTGTATGTGCAGTGTGCGTGTTCCATAATAGGTATAAAAACACAAAGTGAGTGTATGATTTTAACCCCCACAATGCCGAAATACGCCCACAATGTAACCTCATACTTAAACATACAC
>JZLH01S0255095.1:10000-15089 GCA_001188425.1 Eucidaris tribuloides | reverse complement strand
CAAGAGCACCATGGGAAGTTGAGACTTGATTCAATTGAAGAAGTTCATCACGATTGTAGGACAAAATATCTGAGTGTTCAGGTGAACAGGTAGGCTTTGATAGATTAAACCCAACAGGTGTAGGCCCCGGGTTAGGGTTGATATCTCCATGCAGATATCAACAGCTGGAGTTGAAAGGTAGATGATGAGTTACAATAATATGGAATGCGTTGAGACAGGTACTTGTGGAGCTTTATTTGGTGTTGCTGACCAGCAAAGTTGCAGGTAATTCCATGAATATACAAATCAGTGTATACATCACCAGTGTCAATATGTGGTCCCAGTCCAAGCAGGAAGAGGATGAATAGAGTACTAAAACCTCCCATTGTTTAGCTGTGAGCTACTGGAACAAACACAATACAGTCAGGCTGGCATAGTGTGCAGATTACAGGATTACAAGATTAGATTGAGTGTCCAAGAATGAATAGGGTTCCAGACAGGATGACATGTACAGCAAAGTTGAAGTTCAAAATTTGGATGAAATGCACTATATATATCCACTAATTACAAAAACATCGAGGCACGAAACAGCACAAAAACAGTCCAGTAGATTCCAGGAGTGAAGACGAAAACACTAATATAAAATTCAGCTAAAGATGTGAATAATTGCAAGAGAAAATTGCAGGAAAGTAGGGAGCATAAGAGAGTCGCTTGTTAGGCGCACACCTCCTTACTTCTTATATTAAAGGGACGCGCCGCTCGTAATCCATGTACGTTTATTTACCTTACGCTTGCCCCTATTGCAAGGCAGTGCGTAACACTGAACTCTATGCTACGTAGTGTAGAGTTCAGCGGTGCGTAACAACAATCGTGGAGCTGCGAAAAGAATTGCCAATGAGGGTCAATTGGGCTTAGTTCGCCTTTCTTCTGGTGAATACGTGCTGCATAGGGAATTGCACACAATTCGTGCGCGCTCGCTTTCCGAAAGTATACGCCGGGCATTCCCGAATATTACCCGAGTCGGGCCAGGTCCAAACGCCCACGACTTGCGACTTTACGGTCCCTTTAAAAGCAAACATGTTACTTTTCAAAAGTCACAGGAGTTATCTCTTATGCCAAAATACTGGTAAATTATAACATTTTTTCCTTGTTCATAAATTGTGCTTACTCGACCATGTCACGGTTACAACCTCCTACTGTATGTTCTTACAATATGTAAAGATACATTTTGCTGAAAAATACCAGCTTTCATTTTTTTTTTAAATAAACTTCATGGATTTAACAATTTTAAAATTGAGAAAGATAGAAATTTTGAAATTAAAGCCCAAGTTTAGTTTTGGAGATTTGTTGTTATTTGAAAGCTTTATGCCCCATAAAGCTTTCAAATAACAAAAAATCCCCAAAACTAAACTTGGGCTTTTAAGCTCATTGAAGCGTAAAATATGTGAAAAGTGCCAGGGAAGGTGTAGGGGGTTAAACGATAGACGATTAACATAAATAACGCTCAATTATTCACCAGAAACAAAATTTGTCAAAATTCCGCATCACAAATTCGCCAAAATGACCCTTGTGACTTTTGAAAAGTGACATTTTTGCCTTTAATGCATACTCATGCATGGCTTGACGGATCATGCAATCACTTTTTCACACAAAAGTTGGTCAATGAGTGTAAAAATACTCCTGCCAAATTATTTTGCTGAAACTCGTGTCTTTAAAAAGTTATAGTAGTTTGAAAATGGAGGTATCACTTTTTTGTTATGTTTAGTTATCAGTAATCCTAGCCCAAGATTCTGGCCGAGTTGTGATGTCAGGATTATGTTGTTGCGTCAATTGGGCCAATTACAATTGCTTGCTAGCTCTGATGCTTTGGCAGTTGATGTTGCGTATCTTCAAAACTCTTGGATGTGGTTTATAAAAGAAAAGATGAAAACACATAGTGCCATATATCCATATAATGTAAGCTCCAGGACAATTGATAATTAATCATTAATGCCATGATCTGTGTGAGAGATATAACTTATATTCCAACCCAAATTTGTACACCCTGCAATACACCCAGAATAGCAACTTACATCATGAACCGATGTAACAACCCATGGCCATAACCTAATGATTAAGTTTCTATAGACGGTTTTCATGGTTTACCGCGACATTTTACGGTGTCTAAGCAGGGGCATATGGCATGAAGGCCGTGAAATATGACTTACCCTATGACGTCGTTATAGGCTAATTGTTCACCTTCCAACAATTGGCCAATATTTCATAGCAGTTGCATTTCACACTTCACCTCTCTCAAATATATATACAGCCTGTCGTTCTGTGTGATGAAATGCTACAAAATGAGCAATGCTATGATTATACTGTATTCATTGTGCACGTAGAAAAAAAGACTATAGTTTGATTTCAGGTGCACACATGGCAGCATGTGAACAAAGTCGGATTGATAATATTGATACTGTAATAGATTTTCCATTTGTCTCTCTCTGTATTTTAGATCGCAACTGCAGATCTATAATGCAGATATATAATTATAGATCTGCAGTTGCGATCTAAAATACAGAGAGAGACAAATGAAAAATCTATTACATCGAATTTTCACCTCTCTGAATAATCCCTTTCATTAAATAATCATAATAAAAATGTCCGCTTTGGACTATTTAACATAACAATGTCAGAACTGTGATCCTTGGTATTTGTAACTTGTTTGTCGTGCCAATGCCGGTAACCAGCGTTAGCTCGGTGGTATTGTCGCAGCCCGGATAGCTGTAGACGACGGGTTAGAATCCTGGTTCATTTTTTTCTGACATGTTTGTTAAAATTATAGATCTGCAGTTGCGATCTAAAATACAGAGAGAGACAAATGAAAAATCTATTACATCGAATTTTCACCTCTCTGAATAATCCCTTTCATTTGATATTGATACTGTTGTGTATGTGTATATTAATGCACAATCATAATGGAGGGGGAAGCAATACACTTGGAAAAGACGTTCATTAAGACGTCCACTTTTAGGTTCGCCCCATTCGTAGAAAAATCTCTACTGTTATGTGAACACATTGTACCTTGTCTGACAGAGGATCCCAATTTGTACCACGGTATTATGTCCATGTTTTCAGCCTTAATAACATAATTGGTACATTTTTTCCAACAAGGAGCAAAACGATGCGTCTCCCTAGCCCACCAGGATCTACGCCTCTGCCTCCCCCTCCCCCATAACTTTGACAACTGGAACATTTTATAAAACGTAATACAAGAATATGTTTAAAAAGCAGTGCAAGGAACTAAAAAGTATTCAACTTATCATAAAATACTACTAATAATGCTCAGTTTGGCGCAAAACTTTGTACTACAATAACCGCGCGGAGCTTGCCGAAAATTGTGTCATTGTTCTTACTTTTGCCCCCTAATCAGAACAATTAAGTGGCGCCCCTGGATGAAGGTGTTTCTCTCAAATGCAGTTAATGCAGCACATCACTTTGAGAATGTTTGCTCTCAGATGGCTCACAATAAGAGGTATCAACTCTCTAAAGACATATAGTATTGTGGGCCTGTGGCGTCTTTGTGATATGTACTTATTACGAATTGGCTTATCGTGACAGTAACCTACAAACAAGCCTTATCATCACTGTATACCGAACAGGTATACAACGCCAATGAAAACGTATTCAGTCTCTCATTATATTCACAGAAACTGGCACAGTTACGATATTAAAAATCCTCCACAACAACGACTGATTCAAACTAATTCGGATGAACTTTTGAGAAATGCTGTTTTTGGAAGATAAAAACAATATAAGTATTGAAGTTGATCTTCCAAAACGGTCTGTTGAACGAAATTCGATTATCTTTATTCATCGTCTCCATAGTCGCAGACTGGTTCCCTTCGATGCAAATTGTGATGACGCCCTTAACGAAAACTGAAAAGATATGGAACAATTTAAATCTTCCTCGATTTCGGACAATCTCGTAGCAGCAGCAGCAATAGCAGTAGTAGTAAATGTAGTAGTAGTAGTAGTAGTAGTAGTAGTAGTAGTAGTAGTAGTAGTAGTAGTAGTAGTAGTAGCAAATTAGTAGTACAGTAGAAACAGTATAAGTGGTGGGGCATTTCCACGATAACTCACTTTACATTTTCAATTAAGATTTAGGTTGTAAAGACCTATATTTTCAAAACATAGATAGAGTAGTTATAACTTTTGTTTGAATTAGTTATGTATCCCCCATATTCCCTGGTAACAACAACAAGGGAGAAGACTCTTTCGGTAACCGACTATGAGAAATAACAGGTCAAATGTCAGTAACTCACGTTACGCAATTTGGGCATGCATAAATTCAGTATGCACTGAATTTTTAAAGTCTCTTTGATTTATAAACAGATGATACAATGCAATTTCGACTATTGTGATACAGTGCATGGAAATACTGGAGTATAAGAAACGTATGTTAGTTACAGATACTGCAAAATAGAGCTCACCGACCGTACTCCAAGAAGACCCTCTTTACTCGATTGGAATACTGTTTCACATCTGAAAGTAGACATTCTTTCGAAATTTGAAAAAAAAAGACCGAGTTGTCATGATAATCCATGAAATTTACTTCATAAATGAATGTTCCTGGTTGTTTAACCAACAGGTCTTACATATATTATACAACGTAGGAGGTTCAAACAGAAGATTTCTTTTACCAATTTGTCACACAAACAGCATCTCACGAAGTACGAATTATGCAGTGTGTCCCGAAAAAATTGTCAAATCGGGAGAAAAATATTTAAGATATGTAATTTTCTCAAAAGGTACGTGTATTTGGTATCATATTAAAGCATTCAATTTGCTTTCATAAGTCAAAAGTTATGATTACTTTTATGCAGTCAGGCAAAATCACGTTTGTTCCACTTTTGTGTATTTGTCATGACAGCTGAATTGGTGCTATTGTTACAGAACTCATAGAAACTGAATTACAAAAATCAATAATAAAACAAACAACTAATTTATTTTTCTTTCAATATTTTGATTTCCGATTACCTAGTAAATAAAAAACCAAATACAAATAATCCTTACTCGGCATTGTTTGAAATGATATTGCACATGTCCATGTCTTCTGTTTACCCGACTG
>JZLH01S0255095.1:0-7500 GCA_001188425.1 Eucidaris tribuloides | reverse complement strand
AAAAGGTTTATTAACTTATCTTAACTTTTTTATGATTTTATCTTGATGCACAGATTCACTGAAGAACAGCCAGTAGTCTGATATGAGTGGCTGTGATGTAACAAATAAATGGAATAAATGGAATAGAGTAATATCAGTAGTACATGTAGCAATATTGGGTATAGCGGCAGCTATATTGGTAACACTTTCAGGGTTTAGATAAGATAAAACAATGAAAATGACAAAGTTTAATACAAAATATGAACTAGTAAACGTAAATTGATTTAAAAGAAACCGCATCATTTTTTTCCGGTTTGGTTTTAGTATTGTCTGTGAATAATATGTTTGTAAACAGGGTGTTTGCTGAAATGCAGTTCGTTTGAGGGAAATTCCGTGGTATTATTTCCTAAAGGGAAAGGGCGAAATGTTTGTGTCATGCTTAAGAAGCGGAACGAAAAAACAGAACAGATCGACAAGGTCATAGCGTGAAAAGATTGGCATTCATACAGTTTTGCGCTTTTTGGATTGGAATACATATCATTACGCTAAGTTTATAACGGTAAAGTTGGATTACACAGAAGGCATTGGAATAAGATAAGTGCTTAAGCTACAGTCTACTTGAACTCACAAGCTAAGATTCCTGACTCGTAACATTTCGCATTGGAGGGCATTAGAGGCAAGTTGAATTATGCCTGGAAACCTTACAAGGAAAATGTTGAATTTATTCTGTTTACTTTATGCATATTGTTTCGCCGTTTTGATGATATGCGTAGGTAAGTATCCACAAACTACTACAAATATAAAACATCGTACACAATACCGTATCGGCCCAGGTATAACTCTTTTCAAACAATTGGTCAAACCTACGACGACTGAAAAGTTTTGAGCCTAACATACTGTAGAATGGATTAAGATTAAAAACCAAATTTAGTCCATTGAATTTTGCACATTTCTTGATTCTACGCATCAAATTTCTTGGGCATAGCAATTTTTATTCTTGTTTTACAGGTTCTTGAACTTTCTGCCAGTGTTTCATAAAAATACAAAATTCAAAGGGAAAATTTGACAATCTTTGACGTTAACCCATCAAACCTCTTGCAACGCTGTGCGACATATGGGACACTTCCATTGTTTTGACTTCCGAGGCTGATAGTGATGAACCTAAGTCAAGAAATGTTAACCAATTTATGGACCAAATTTGGTCTTCATATCTTAACCCTTTCCATGTTGGGCTTACAACGTGTTAGTCGCCCCTCGTACATTCACGTGGATATCTGTTATCTTTTTTTTTTATACTACGGGGATAACGTACTATGGTTATACACTATGTGATGGTATTTTAACTGTACATCCATTCTGCGTGAATTCCCATTTGGAATTTTGACACACCGGACCGTCGGGCAGTGTTGGAAATTTGGCTATATTCTATCTCAAGAAAGGGGTCCTTTGTGCGGAGTAATTCCATCATATCCATAAACGAATTCAGGGTGTAGGGGTGGACAATTTTCTTTAAATCGTGGAAAAGGGGATTTACGACTTGAATTTGAAAACAGTTGATTTCTAGGTGCAAAAATGCAAAACGTAAATATAAAACAAAGTACATTTTTTTTAATTGGCATAATATGTATTAGTAACTGTGATATGCCTGACGTGATTTGAACCGAGCTGTAAAATCATATTTCCTGATTCACTGATTGATTTATTCAAATATGTCCCTAATAAACTTTGTACTCTTTTAATGTGTGAATGCATTGTGAGCAAAATACAACTGGTACTACTATAGGACTACTACTACTACTACTACTACTACTACTACTACTACTACTACTACTACTACTACTACTACTGCTACTACTACTACTACTACTTCTACTACTACTACTACTACTACTACTACTACTACTACTACTACTACTACTACTACTACTACTGCTGCTGCTGCTGCTGCTGCTACTTTTACTACTACAACTACTATTACTACTACTACTACTACTACTACTACTACTACTGCTGCTGCTGCTGCTGCTGCTACTTTTACTACTACAACTACTATTACTACTACTTCTATTATATTACTACTACTACCATAACTACGACAGTCACTTTTACACTTTCTATTATATTACTACTACTACCATAACTACGACAGTCACTTTTACACTTCCATCAATTTTACACATCTGTAAAAACAAATTTGCTTTATATTCGAATAGGCTTATTGATGGTATAATTGTTTAAAAATGATTAAACATTTGATAACAACATTTTCACTGCAGAATCTCTTTGAATAGTTGATTGTAATAGAGTTTTATTCCAATTTGCGGACTAATCATACTATTTCCCCCTGAAGATTGCACATACGAGACGACCAACATCACAATCTGGCAGCCAACCTTAATCCAATCCCCCGGATATCCGATGAACTATCCAAATAATGCCAACAAACTGTGGATAGTCCAAAGTCCCGGGGAACATGGGATTGACATGTCTTTTCTCACGATGAGAGTGGAGGAGTGCTGCGATGGTCTGACGGCTGGTTACGGGTGCGTTCTTTCAGAGGGGTCCTCTCTGATGAGGTTTTCCGGAATGGTCCTCCACTACATACATATCAGACACCGGGTGATGTGGCTCAGATTCCGGTCTGACAGTCACGGCAATGACATTGGGTTTTCAGCAGAGCTTACGATGCATTCTTCCCAAGGTTGGTGAACAGAACTTGTTATCCCCTAGCCGGACGAAGTCGGAAGGGGATATAAACACACACACAAAAATAACTACCCCCCTTTTCAACATACCATAACTTTTTAACAAAACAAGTTTGTGCAAAATAATTTGGCAAGAGTGTTCCTACACTCATTGACTAACTTCTGTGTGAAAAATGTGATTGGTCCGTTGGGTCATGCATGAATGAGCGTGCATTAAAGGTGAAAATGCCACTTTTCAAAAGTCACATGAGTCATCTCTTATGCCAAAATTATGGTAATTACAATTTTTCCTTTATTTATAAAATGTGCTCACTCAACCATGTCATGGGTACAACCTCTTATGTTCGATGTTCGTACAACACGTAAAGATACATTTTGCTGAAAAAAAAATCGGATTTTAATATTTTGTAGTAAACTTAATGGATTTTACAATTTCAAAATCGAGAAAGGGTGGAAATTTTTAAATTGCACTCACCGAGGCGTAAAATATGCAAAAAGTGCCAAAGGACATATATGAGAGGATCAAACGATAGATGATTAACATAAATAGCGATTAATTATTCACCAGAAACAGAATTTGTCAAAATCCTGCATCAACCCCCCCCCAAAAAAAAAAATGACCCTTGTGACTTTTGAAAAGTGACTTTTTGCTTTTAATATGTGCTCACTCATGCATGACTTTACGGATCAACCACATTTTCTCACAGAATTTAGTCAATTAGTGCAGGAACATCCTTGCCAAATTATTGTGCTCAACACCGTTCTTCTTTTACAGTTATAGTATTTTGAAAAAGGGGGTAGTTACTTTTTTTGTTGTGTTTAGAAACGCCGCCCGTCTGTAACTGTAGTTTCCGTTCGGTACCTTTACTAATATTTGACTGATTTTGATGTGATTTGGTATGAAGGTACATGATATCAAAATACAGCCCAAGTTTGATTTCGGAGTGTGTAGCTCAAAGGTCAAAGGTCATAGCCCCCAAAGCTATGTAACTTGTTTCCTTTCAATAACTTTAGTAATTTTCAACAGATTTTCATGAAATTTGGTATGAAGGTACATGATATCAAAGTACGGCCCAAGTTCGATTTTGGAGTGTGCAGTTCAAATGTCAAAGGTCATAGCCCCAAAAGCTATGTAACCGGTTTCCGTTCGATAACTAACTTTCAAAGGATTTT
Source organism: Eucidaris tribuloides (assembly GCA_001188425.1). Taxonomy (NCBI): domain Eukaryota; kingdom Metazoa; phylum Echinodermata; class Echinoidea; order Cidaroida; family Cidaridae; genus Eucidaris; species Eucidaris tribuloides. The sequence goes on along the minus strand of JZLH01S0255095.1, from coordinate 3,643 downwards.
CATGAAATTTGGTAAGAAGGTACATGATATCAAAATACAGCCCAAGTTCGATTTCGGAGTGTGTAGCTCAAAGGTCAACGGTCATAGCCTCAAAAGCTATGTAACTGGTTTCCGTTTGATAAATTAAGTAATTTTCGACAGATTTCAAATCCTCTCTGAAAAAATAGTATCGTCCCAAGAAGTCTGCTTGCGTTAAAACGTACATTTTGTTATAGAATTATATGTGAAAGAATAAACTGCCCTTTAAAAAAAAATGAATATTATTTTTGCCAAAACGGTTATAATTCAAACACACTTTATTCTGTACTTTAGAGGAACACTAACAATATTTACAGCATACATAGAATATCGCTATTTCTTTCATATTCATATACCCGTTCGGCGGCTTACAAACTAACCATTTCTTAACACTGTATATGTCATACAGTGGGTTATTCTTTTTGTTTCCATGTGAAAAACCAAATTCATTAAGTACGAGACGAGCATTCAGTCAAAAGGTGGGAGCTGGATAAAAAGTCTCGCTTTAGACCTACTACAATTCAGGGGTAGATTAATTGTGTGCAGCCAAAGCAGATCTTCTCTTAAACGAAGTATATTGTCATTTTTATATCTAGTCCTCGTTTTGTATTGTAATTTGCTGAATTATTTTAATGAACAGGTAGTGATCTTCACTTAAAAAACGATCTTCAAATTTTAATCTTTGATTTTTTCTCACTTTCCTCCTCCCTGCTTCCTTTCTTACTTCGTCCCTTATTTCTTTTTTATTTTCGTTCTACATCGTCCCTTTCTTATGTTGATCTGTCGGTTAATTCCTAAATTCCAGACGTTGTGAATTGCGATGACTACCCGTGCCTCTTTGAAAGTGTTTGCAGTGACTTTCTAGTTGGATATTCTTGTGCATGTCCTTTCGGATTTGGCGGAATAAATTGTTATGGTGGTAAGTTTTGGAGTTGCGTTTCACAAACTTTGAAGATCTGACCAAATGAGAAAATCATACTTCCCTATTGCTTTTGAAAGTTGTTTTACGTGGTAGCGATGGTGTGTATGTGTGTGTGTGTGTGTGTGTGTGTGTGTGTGTGTGTGTGTGTGTGTGTGTGTGTGTGTGTGTGTGTGTGTGTGTTGTGTGTCTGTCTTGCTGTCTGTGGTGTTTGTGTGTTGTTGTGTGTGTGTGGTGTGGGTGTTGTGTGGTGTGTGTGTGTGTTGGTGTGTGTGTGTGTGTGTAATGTGTGTGTGTGTGTGGTGTGTGGTGTGTATGTGTGTGTGTGTGTGTGTGTGTGTGTGTGTGTGTGTGTGTGTGTGTGTGTGTGTGTGTGTGTGTGTGTGTGTGTGTGTGTGTGTGTGTGTGATGACTGATTTCATAATCTCAAGAAGATGGAACGATGTAAACCAATTAAAAACGCATTATTGTTTTACGCACACACACACACACACACACACATAGACACACACACATGCATTCGGTTATATTAATGGTATATTTACCTTTTCCTGTGCATATTTTGTTCTTATCAATATCCTGTTTATCTCTTTTGGTTTGTTTGCTTTAAATTGTGGTATATTGAAGTTAAGAGATGACTGTTTAGGCCTATATGTGTTTGAACATTTTTGTTGATATTTCACCAAAGATATTGTTCTGAATGAAATTGATTGTTCCAACTTATTTACTGTCGATAATTCAACTGCGTGTTTGTTGTATTGTTTGCATTTTCAGACCGATACACAGAACAAATTAATGTGACGTCACAAGAGCCAGCCGTTATCCAATTCCCCGATTACTCGTTCAGCTCCCCCTTTGCAGGCGACATGGAGAGGGGTCGGGTATGGATTGTCCGTAGTTTTGAAGGTTGCCCCCATGACATTATAGTTGACGTGGAATTATATTCTTACCGTTCAAGTAGCAATTCAACCGTTGGGGATGGTATAACCATCGGCTACGGACCACGTCCCAACACTCCCACGGCCATTGTGACGTATAGACGGGGCGAGAACGCCATGACTGTCGTCAATTCAACCATGTGGTTGCGGCTGAACTATCCCACAATCAATTTGGGTGATCGAATCTTCGTTCAAATCAACACAAATTGCATGGAAGGTAATTTGGTATTTGTCATGATTTGTCCTTGAATAGCATGAAATCATTCTTAACAACCTTAATTATTGCATTTGATATTGTTTATTGCAAATGTTATGTAGGGTTACCGAACTCATTTCCAGTCTACATTTTTGTAGTACAGATATACTATATTTCTTTTTCATTCTGTTATTTTAGGAAAGTGAATGAAATGGAAGTGTCGCGAAAATTTTTTTTTTTTCTAAATACTTTCACTCCAGGTGTTGAAGTTATTGTCTACTGTGAAGCTTGCCCTGCCCTGATGACTATAGGCGTTTACAAATAAATCCATAGTTCAATACATGGCGTTTGTGTACAAAAACATCACGTTATTACATCAATGTGGAAATTGCGTGGAAACACGATCGCATATCTTTATTGATGTAAAGACTATTTTGAAAAACCAAGAAGTGTGAAAATTTGTATTTTATCCTCGAAGAATAGTCGTACTATGAGAGAGAGAAGAAAACTCCAAAATAGAGACAGCAAAAGAGAATATTTGGGAGAGGGAGATCTGCGAAGGAAAACGAGATGAAATGAAATTATACTTTTACACACTAAGAAAAAGGGGGTTCGCTTCAGAACCATTTTTAATACAATTATTTCAGCAGAACAATTTTGGGGGTTTGATGAGCACATTTTGTACCAACGAAAGGTTCTTGTCGGCACAATTTTGGACAAAATGGTTCTCATAGGTTCTTTCCTAATGGTTCTGACCTTAGCGTAGCCAAAGGGGGGGGGGCAGGGGGGGCAATTTGTCAATCATATTATCATAATGTCATGTCCTCAACAATAGAAAAGAGAACCATGTCATCTTTTACCGACAAAATGTCTCAAGTACCGACAAAAATAAGCCAAGAAATGGCACTTATTGAAATGTAAACCCCCAAAATTTTCAAACTCGCTCGCTCTGCTCGCTCGCATAACAACAAATATTTTGTTGACGATGTTTGCCGGTAATTTGTCAATCATATTATTACAACGTCATGTCATGTCGACAGAAATAGAAAAGAGAACTACGTCATCTTGTGCTAACAAAATGTCCCAATAACCGACAAAAATAACGCAAGAAATTGATTTTTTTTTTATGTAAAAATGCGAAAATTTTCAAACTCGCTAGCTACGCTCGCTCGCAAATTAACTTACACTTTGTAAACGTTTTTTTTTTACCGACAAGTTGTCAGTCATAATGCCATGCCATAAGTAAAAGAAGGGAAATTTATTGAATAATAAGATGTAAAAAAGGAAACCAGTGAGACTGTAATCAAACCGGCATTGAAAAAGGCTTTCAGGAAAGAAATGTTTGTCAAACATATGACCTCTGTACAGATTTCAAAAGGAGAGGAACTTCAAGCCAGAAGTATCAAATAGAAAGGGTCTCATAATATTGATATATTTTTGTACCTTGACCGTTTATTAACCTGGAATTCACATTTTGCATCGATCCATATGTATGAGATAATAATATTTTACATCCCCTGAGCGTTCCTGACACATGATACATATGTATATATACAGGAGTGTCGATCCATG